>KN882092.1:0-50814 GCA_000934395.1 Fistulina hepatica ATCC 64428 | reverse complement strand
ACCTCAGTTTCTCCAAAAACCACAAGTAACTTAACTGTCGAGGTAGCTAGCGAGTATTGTCTGATAGCCTCACTAAGCCCATGATTGTCCTACTGGTATGACCCTCTGTCCAATTGGTGCACCGGTCATCTCATTGCCTTTCTGGCCTCCTAATCTAACTGGGTGCACCCTCCTGTAACATTGTTGCAATAAGGATCACTGATGTGAACACCTTCTATATTAGGAAGTGGGACAGTAGGATACCTTTCTATCTAGGAAGGTGTTCAACTGATGGCAAATAACCTGAAGGGTCCTGTGCTAATGGTCTGACTTGTTGTCAAAGACATTAGTCACATCAATTTCACAAGCTTTGGTTGTGCATCGCACACCACACACTGGCAATGACATATAACATACAATGCTGGCTATGTGTTATGAGCCATTCCCATTATCACCCTTCTTCCAATCTCCTGCCCCTGTTTCTACTACTTCCTGGTACATCCACCCTTTGTCATTCACCTCACCGCTCCTCGCCCATAGATACCACTCCACAATACTGCAAGAACGTACACCTGTTACTACCAGTAACCTCCCACATACAGTTCCATAGTACAAAGCGCAGTATAACTCCACCCGACTTCCACTCCCCTCCCATACCTCCCGATGTACCTGGTTTTCCCAAAGTATATATATACTCCCTGTAATGTACTTGTTGAACCTCAGTCTTGATATCTTGTTACTACTCCAATCTTTATATTCATTAATACTCCAAGCACCAAATTTATGATGTGAACTCACTCAGTTGGCAAGACACTTCCGCAAGGATTAGAACCCTCACATACTATGCCTATTGTCGATGAAAGGATCGGACCACCATACTAGTGGTCTGCCTGCACCCAGTCCTTCCTGATATCCTTTCAACAGACTCCCTCCAGTGCGCTCCCGGTCACCTGCCTCCCGATACCCCTCCGTCATTGGGTCTCAGTATCAAGCCATGCCATTTGACACACCAGTCATCTCTCCCAGCCAGTCTCGTTCACCCAAACACCCAGCCCCCCTCCCAGTCATCGATACCTGAATGTCCATCCCAGGCCCTCATCTCCTCATCACAGTCCTTCTGAAATACTACGGGTAACCCAACCGAGTGAAGACTAGTTGGCGTTGCTGAATAGCCTTACCTAGCCCATAGACATTCCCTCTGCCTTGATACCCTCGGGGCTCACAACCTCCCATCTCGGGAGCTGGTCGTTCCTCCCGGTTCTCCCGCATCTGAGCCCCAATTGGTCCTGCCCTTAACAGAGAGTGACTTAGTGTTAGCGAGTTTAAGTCCTCCCAGGTTGTGGAAAGCAGAGAGCTTGACAATGGAGGACCTAGAGAGAGCGGTGGAACTCCACAGGCTTAAGTCATTTCTTGGGTGAAGAAGAAAGCTATGATATTGGGTGGTTTAACAAGATATCAAGCTGAGGAATACAAGTTATTACAAAGTGTATATATATACATTGGAAATTGGGTGCATTGGGAGACATGGGCACATCAATGGAAACCAGATTTCTGTGCTCCAGAAATGTGAGCAGAAATGTGATTTAGAATTGGTGGCTGACTGTCTGACATAAATGTGTCACACAGTGTGACATTTCTGCATGATTAAAATGTCACACTATATTGCGACATTTCTGCCATGCCCATATATGTGAAGAAATGACATCATTTTGGCCGACATTTCTGCCAAGCAAATATACTTCCTTTGAAATATTTCTGCATGACACAAATTATTACAAAAAAGCATAAACATTTCTGGTCGACATTTCTGCAAAAAATAAATTCCACATTACTGTTGACATTTCTGTCAGCTAAATACCTACAAAGTGGGGTACAGAGGATGTTTGTCTTGCAGAAATGTTAGCAGTAGTACAAAATTTATTTTTTGCAGAAATGTCGACCAGAAATGTTTATGCTTTTTTGTAATAATTTGTGTCATGCAGAAATATTTCAAAGGAAGTATATTTGCTTGGCAGAAATGTCGGCCAAAATGATGTCATTTCTTCACATATATGGGCATGGCAGAAATGTCGCAATATAGTGTGATGTTTTAACCATGCAGAAATGTCACACTGTGTGACACATTTATGTCGGACAGTTAGCCACCAATTCTAAATCACATTTCTGCTCACATTTCTGGAGCACAGAAATCTGGTTTCCATTGATGTGGGGAATTGAGCGGGAGTTGGGTGGATCAGTACTGTGCTAAATACTACAGGGCTGTAAGTGGGTTGTTACTGGTAACTACAGATGTAGGTTCTTGCAGTATTGTGGAGCGTAGTAAGGGTGATGGATGGTAAGGCAAAGGATGGAGGTTGATGCAGCAGAAAGGAGTAGAGAGCAGGAGTGGGAGATTGGGAGAAATCGGGTGGAATGGTGAAAGGGGAATGGCTCATAACATTACCTCCCTCTTAAGGCTGAGCCCTCGAAGCCATAAGTACTGTCTTATTATAGTAATAGATGGTTGTGGAGCTGATGAATGGTCTGTGTGCCAGAGAATGGTATATATACTTTAGTTTTTGCAACTGGGAGGTATCTGGTCAACAATGTCAGAAAGTACTTATCTGGCCAACAAGCTTCTGATTGCTCGTGGTCATGAGCTTCAGTGTCAGCTGGATGAACTCCGTTGCCAAAAATTTATTGACGATGAGGGTTGGATCACGAGGATCCATAGGTGGGCAGGGTGGGTATGGAACCCGGGAGCAGAAGGTTTGAGGCAGAGTAAGTGCTCAGGTGTACCAGGTGATTTGGATGTAACTGGTGCTTTTCTAGATTTATGGGAGTTGTTGCGATGGAAGGAGTGACTGTCGGGTGTGGAATGGAGAGCGACATACCCAACTCTCGATGAGTGGGTGGAGTTGAGCCAGTACGTTCTGGTCACTACGAGGACGCTGTGGCAGCTGAAGCGGTATGTGCCAACTGTGGAGGGTAGCAACGGGTCAGCATTGTGGGGAGATTAGAGAATGTTAGATTGTAGTGTAGGGTACAATCTGAGCATTTCTTCGCAGGAGAAATGACGGGTGAATTTGAGAACCGGAGTAAGAGAATGAGCAAGACCGGGTGCGGGAGACTAGTAATCGGGACTGGGTTTGTCCAGTATTTGGAGTGAAACACGGCCAGGAGGTCGGGAGCATGCTCTAAGTCATCAGCTCCCATCCAACTATACTCTTTATCGGTACCTTCAAACCCCAGCCACTGGATATAGTAGCGGAGGTTGACCTTTCTTCGCTTGTCTCTCCTTGAGTCGAGGACAGTGGAGATTTCATACTCTAGTTCTCCGTCTATCTCAACAGGGGGGGGGGCGGAGATTGGGTGCATCCTGGGAATGGGTTTGGGTGGTCTGGCTCTAACTGAGAGACGTGGAAAACCAGATGGATCGCCTGAAGTTCCTTTGGGAGCGATAGCTGAACTGAGTGAGTACCCGGGCGTCCTATGATTTCGAAGGGGCTGAGGTACTTTTTGGTGAGCTTCTGGGATGGACAAGTGGTCCAGATGAATTTGGATAAGAAAAATGCCTTAGAGCCAACGGGAAAAGGAGGAGCTGGGGACCGGACTTTGTCTCCAGTTTTCTGGTAGTGTTTCTGTACATCCATCATTTGTTTGCGAAAAAATATGTGCAACTCATCGAGATCCACCACATAATTATGGGCGGCCTCTGATGCTAAATCACATTCTGGGTGCATGGTAATGTTCGGGTGGTAACCCTTGTTTGCAAAGAACGGGGAGACCTTGGTGGTTTCTGCAGTGCTGTTGTTGTACGTGAACTCAGCAAGCAGGAGAAGGATGTCCCAGTTGTCCTGTTGATAGTTGCAGTAGATGCGGATGTATTGCTCCAGAGTTTGGTTGAGGCGTTCGGTTTGGCCATCAGCCTCGGGATGGTACCCGGCAGTGAAGTGGAGGGTCATTGAGAGGGCTTCACTGAGAGATCAGGTGAACTGGGAGATGAACTCGGAGCCCCAGTCACTAGTGACATGTTGAGGGACTCCGTGCTTGGAAATGACGTGAATGAGCATGAGTTAGGCTAAACCTTCAGATGTTATAGTATTGTGAGTAGGGATAAAAATGCCCTGCTTTGACGTGCGGTCTACAACCATGAGAATCACGGTGTACCCATTAGAATCTGGGAGCTGCTCAATGAAGTCCATGGAAATTGAATCCCACAGACAGGTGGGGACCGATAACTGTTTGAGAGTTCCGTAGGGTCGGTGTCAGGGGGTCTTGTTCCAGTTGCAAGTTGTGCAGGATCGGTTGTACTCCCGAGTCATGCATCAGAGGGTGGCCCACGTAAAGGAGCATCATACCAGGTCTAGGGTGCACTTCTGTCCATAGTGTCCAGCGAGAACGTGGTCATGGGAATATTGCAAGACACAAATATGAAGGTTACCAATGTCGGGAACGTAGAGGAGACCTCAGTGTTGGAGAAGGCCATTGGAGAGAATCCAGCCAGACATTGGAATGCTGGAAAGTCAAAGGCCTTCCTTCAACCGGGAGTCAGTCGGGAGAATGGGAGGGACTGATTTATCGGGAGAGGAGATTGCGGTTATTGCTGCCTGAATGTCATTGTCGAGGGATTTGGCGTCTATGAGTATGCTAGCACAAAGGACAGGCTCATATAGAACCATAGCTCAGAGGGATGCGGCCAGCTGATCCTGGGTGAAGACCGGGTGGAAGTTGTGCGGGTTGAGACCATCATAGCGGTTACCTCCCTCTTTAGGGTAAATATCCCACCTTCAGGTGAGGGCATCTGGTTTCCCTCCCAGTCTCCCGGGTTGGAAACGGACAGCCATGTTGAACCCGGAAAGGTATTCGGACCAGCGAGCTTGTCTGCATGTAAGCATTTTGGTGGTGGAGAAATAGGTCAGATTTTTGTGATCAGTGACCACATCCACTGGGAACTTGGGGCCTTCTAGGTAATGTTGCCAAGTGACAAAGGAGTCATAGATTGCTAATAACTCCTTGTCGTGAACATCGTAATTGAGCTCGGCTTCTCGGAGGGATCGGGAGTAGAAGGCCACAGGATGAAGATTGCCATCTTCACCCATTATGGAGAGAATACCGGCTACTGCATAGTCAAAAGCATCAGTTTCCACAGTGATTTGGCTATCCAGGTCAAAGTGCCGAAGTAGTGGGGCAGAGGAGAAGGCCTGCTTCAAGGTATCGAAAGCGGTTTGGTAACTGGGTGAGTGGGATAGAAATGTCGGAATATGCATAGATGAACCAGTGATAAAAGTTGCAGAACCCCAGGAAAGACTGGGTATCCTTAACTTTTCGCAGGACGGGCCAGGACTGGATGGTGGAGACTTTAGCGGTGTCCATGGTAAGTCCGGAGGTGGACAGAATGAATCTGAGATATTCGACCTTGTCCTTGTCCCATTCACATTTTTCGGGACTAAGGTAAAGTTTGTTCTCCCAGAGTCTCTGGAGGACCTCCCGAATGTGCTGGCGATGATCAGCCAGGTTGTCTGAGTAGATGAGGATGTCATCCAGGTAGATGATAATGCAGACATCCAACATATCTGTAAAGATGTTGTTGACAAAACACTGGAAAGCACTGGGGGCGTTAGCCAGGCCAAAGGGAACTACACACCACTCAAAGGAGCCATATCGGGTGCAGAACACGGTCTTCCATTCGTCTCCGGGAAAAATCTGGACGAGATGGTAAGCGTGGCGTAGGTCCAGTTTGGTGTAGCGTTGAGCTTTCTGGGGGGCATCAAGAAGGTCAGAGACCAACAGGAGTGGGTATTGATCCTTTCGGGTGAGCTTGTTGAGCCCCCAGTAGTCAACACAAAGTCGGAGGGAACCATCTTTCTTCTTGATGAATAGGATGGGGGCTCCATGCGGGGAGTGTGCCAGGAGGATGAAGCCAGTGCAGACATTATCTTTGATGAACTTGAGAAGGGTAGTCAGTTCAAGCACTGAGAGGAAGTAGATAGGACCTGGGGGCAGTTGGGCGCCGTCCTCAAGTTTGATCTTGAGATCATAACTTCGATGGTCTGGAAGGGTGTCGGCTGAAGTTTTATTGAAGACATCTGTGAACTCATGGAATTCAGGAGGTACCCGAGTCAGATTGGGAACCGTGTCGGGAACATCATCGTCTACTTCTAAGCTGGCGGCTCAGGCATATACCTTTGAGAACTGGGGATGCAGAGTGAACTGTTTCGCACTGGTCACCTTCGCTGCCCTAAGATAGGTGGTGGCTGAGACAAGAGAGATTGAGGGAGGATTGCTAGGAAGAGGGGAGGGCTGAGCAGAGGATTTTTTGCCTGTATCTGCCTGTGCCGGGGGCACAGGGGACCAAAGTCCGGGTGTAGCAGAAACACCTGAGGGTTCAGAGGTTGAATCCCAGGGAGCGGTAGTCGCTGGGCTGGGTTGCATGAGAGGCATCAGGAGTGGTTGTTGGCAGAACTGGATATTTCCTGTAGTCCAATCAATCATTGGATTGTGGTGGACCAGGAAATTGTGCCCCAGCACTACAGACACAGATGAATCTAGAGTGGTCACATAACACTGTACATGAATGACTTCGTGAACGTTAGAGAACCTTAACAGCAAGTGTATAGCCTGCTTGATTGTTGCGGTGGAAGACCCATCAAAGAGTCAGAGGGTGATGGGAGGAACAAAGAACATCGGGATATTGTACTTCTTGACGAAACCGGTATCTGCAAAGCAGTGGGAAGAACCAGAGTCAACCAAGGTGCGGATGTTGTCTATGAAGGCTTGAACATTGGGATTAGTGGTCAGGTGTGGAGAGATTAGCTCCAAGAGATCTGAGGTAAGGTTGAGAATCAAGGAGGAGGTTTCAGGTAGATGAGCTGCACTTATTTGAACCTCCGGGTGCACAACGCACCCAGAGTTGGTGCCACTCCTGGCGCGTGTGGGAAGCCGGGAGTGGCTTCCTAGTTTTTTGTCTTGTTGATTCTTGGTAGGTCATTCCTACCCAAGTCGCCGGTCATCACTGTGTCGGGAGAGTCAGCAAACTCATTCTTGAGCTTGCGCCTGCAAATGGTTGTGTTATGATCATGGCGGCCACAATATATGCAACACTTTCTATGTAGGCAGCGGAGACGTTCCATGGACTTGAGTTTGCCATCGCTTTTTAGAGACTTGGTGATAGTCATACAGAGGGAACGTCCGGGGAGTTTCACGACAAGGGAAGTTGCTGACATGGTGTGGGAGGGAAGATACAGAGGGGTAGTTGATGGACTAGTGTGGAGCTTGATATACTGTTAAGTCCGGGTGTGCCGAGAGCTGGGAGTCGGGAGGATGACTGGGAGAGGTGAACCGGTACTGTCGAGTAGGACCGTCACGGGCTTGGCGAGGCTATTCAGCAATGTCCACTAGTTATTAAGCGGGTGGTTACCTGTGTATTTTGCAGGGAGGAACGGGAGATAGTGGGCCGGGGAAGGGGTTCCGGGCACCATAAGGGAGGAGAGTGACTTAGCGTTAGCAAGTTTAAGTCCTCCCAGGCCGTGGAGAGCAGAGAGCTCGACAATGGAGGACCTAGAGAGAGCGGTGGAACTCCACAGGCTTAAGTCATTTCTCGGGTGAAGAAGAAAGCTATGATATTGGGTGGTTTAACAAGATATTAAGCTGAGGAATACAAGTTATTACAAAGTGTATATATATACATCAGAAATCAGGTGCATCAGGAGACGTGGAAATCGAGCGGGAGTCAGGTGGATCGGTACTGCGCTAAATACTACAGGGCTGTAAGTGGGTTGTTACTGGTAACTACAGATGTATGTTTTTGCAGTATTGTGGAGCGTAGTAAGGGCAATGGATGGTAAGGCAATGAACAGGGGCTGATGCATTGGGAAGGAGTGGGGAGCAGGAGCAGGAGGTCGGGTGAAATTGGGTTGAGTGGTGACAGGGAAAACAGCTCATAACAGGGCTCCATTTTTTAAGGTCTTCTTTTTTTGGAACAGTGACTCAAGTCACATGCTAATTGTTGAACTTCAAACTTTTGAGTGTTGAAGTTCTCTTGTCTCCTACCACCATTTCTCCTTCTGCCTTTCTCATCATCTTCTGCTTGTTTTTACTTATTTTTTTTTGATTATTTCTTCTGGTCTCTTCTTCTTCTGATATCTTTTCTCTGCTCTGTTTCTTCATCTCTTCAAGCATGGCAGCCATTCTACAATGCTGTTCCCTGGGCTCCTCAACCTCTTCAGGTCCCTTCAGTGAGTCTTTTAGCTGTTCAAGTCTTCTACTTCTCTCTTTTTTTTGTTATCTCTTTCTTTTCCTGATTGTCATGCAGGCTTAATCTAGCAACCAGTGCTGGTGAGTGTTAAGTCTGGGTGCACTAGGAGCTGGGAGTCAGGAGGACAACCAGATGAAGGTGAACTGGTACTGGTGAGTAGGACTATCATAGGCTTGGCGAGGCTATTTGACAATGCCCACTAGTTATTGACCAGATGGTTATCTGTGTATTTTGCAGTGAGAAATGAGAGATAATGGGCTGGGGAAAAAGGGTTCCAGACATCATAAGGAAGGAGAATGATTTAACAATTGAGAATGCAAGTTCCCCTAGATTGAGGAGAGCAGAGAGCTCAATGACAGAGGACCAGGAGGATAATGGAACTTCAAAGGCTTAGGTTATTTCTCGGGTGAAGAGAAAAGGCTTAAATATTGGTGTAGTTAATAATATATCAAGCTGAAGATTACAAGTAATTTACAGAGAGTATATATACATCAGGAAACCAGATACATTGGGAGATGTGGAAGCAGAGCAGGAGTCAGGTGGATCAATACTGTACTAAGTATTACAGAGCTGTATGTGAAGGATTACTGGTAACAACAGGTGTATGTTTTCACAGTATTGTGGAGCATAGACAAGGTGATGGATGGTAAGGTGAAGGATGGAGGTAGATGTACCGAGAAGGAGTGGGGAGCAGGAATGGGAAGGTGAGAGAACAGGTAGAATGGTGAAAGAAAAATGGCTCATAACAGTACCTCCCTCTTAAGGCTAAGCCCTCAAAGCCATAAGTACCACCTTATGGTAGTAATACATCAGGAAAAATGTATTTAGCACTGAGAAGAATTAAAGTGTCCTAAGTTATCCTAGGGCACCAAGTCAATTTGATGATCTGAGATGACTAGCGGGCTATCCTTCTTAGGTCCTGTGACTTTGGGTCATTCTAGGACGTCCTAGGGTGCCTTAAATTAACCCAAAATGATCTTCTATATATATTGGATTTCAGGTTTCAATATTGAAAATTCATTTTCTTTCCTTATTTGGATACAAATAAATAGAAAAAAAAACATATATTCACTATTTGTATATAATACAAACATGGTAAAATACAGTATATATATATCTACAGAAAGACAATAAAATGATGTATCTACTCAGTATGCAGAAATATAGTCTGAAAAGACATAAGTATAGCATAGAATAGAGAGGTACATGGCTTACTGTACTGTTTCGACCATAGGTTCCTGGGGTTTGAGGTGTGACAGGGGGGTCTCGGAGGTTCTCGAGTTCTCAAGTGATTGTGATGTGTTGTTATGAGCTGTTCCCATTCACCCGCCTCCCGCTTCACCCGCCTCCCGATCTCCTGTATCTGCACCCTTACGCTTAGTCCCCACTTCGACAATAATTACTTACCAGTCTACTACTCCCTCCTACATCATTAATTCATACCCCCTACCTATGCTCCACAAGAACTACGGACACATCTTCCCTTCACTCCCACCTGACACCCGCTTACCTCGTCTCCAAGGGCACACTACACTCCATAGTAAATTACTGCGTGTGCGCTACACGCACCTCCCGATTCGTTCCCACATCTCCCGATTCACCTGAGCGCCTGAGTATATAAAGACGCAACTATACAATGTAGTAACTTAGTCTTGATATCAACTGAGGCAGCCCCTCGCTATCATCCAGCCTCACAGGATCTAGTTAGGCAGTCAGGACTTAGCCTTATAGCCCAGTCAGCTCAATGCTCTCTTGCTACTGCACTCGGCGATAATCGCCACCCTCCAAGCCCCGAACCTCGCCAGGGTTCCCGCCACTCAGTCTCCATTATCCGGATGCCCATCCCAGACTCCCGCTCCCTCACTCCTGCACTCTGTGAAAAACTACAGGTAATACACCGTGTGAATTACTAGTTGGTGTTGCTGAATAGCCTCGCCAAGCCCGTAGATGTTAACCTTGGTATCGCGCCCAAGAAACGCTATCGGTACAGAACTCTGTTTTCCCATTACCATACCCGACCCGTCACCCGATGTTCCTCCCGGTGTCTGGTCCTTAACATGTGTGACAGGCCTATGGTTAGTTCTAAGATCTCTATGCTTAAACATAAATGTAGGTGCTATATTGTAGTGGTCTACAGAAACTGAACATTGGGAGTAGGAAAATGTATAATAGACATGTTTTTAAGTCTGCTACTTATATTTGCCTAAAAAGGCAATTTTCTGTCACAGCAGCCAGAAGTTCTCAATTGTTGGTGATGCATAATGGGGGTCTGAATAGGTTCTGTTCCGAGGCCTGCATGATACATGATGGAACCTATGGTCAAAACAGTACAGAATCTAAATAGCACCATAGCAACCAGCTAGGATGAGCTAAGAAAGAAAAGAATGAGATATGGGCTTAAGGGACACAAGAAAGGAAGAACAGATCTACAAAGGCATCAGTATATTTATTTAAGAATAGTACAGAGACTCACCAGCACTGGTTATTAGCAGGCCAAGCCTGTATGGTAACCAGGAGAAGATAGAAGTGGCAGAAGAATGGAGTCTTGAGGAGAGAAGAAGAAAACTTGAAGAGCTGAAAAATTCACTGAAAAAGCCTGAACAGGTTGAGGAACTTAGGGAGCAGTGTTGCAGAATGGCTGGCATGCTTGAAGAGATGAAAGAACAAAGCCAATAGAAGCTAGAAGAGAAAGAAAAAGCCAAAAGACAAAAAAAAAAAAACAAAAAAAAACAGAGACAAGCTGAAGAAGAAAAAAGTACAAAGGAAAGAGATGTGGTAGGAGGTAAGAGGACTTCGGTGTCCAAAAGTTCTAGGTCCAACAATTAGCATGTGACTTGAGTCATTCCCAAAAAGGAAGACCTTACAAAATGAAGCTCTGAGTTTGTAAGGTTTTCCTTTTTTTGGAATCAATGTCCTTGGGCCCTAAATTTTTTTTATAGTATCTATCAGTTTAGTGATCTACTAAACACTCATTATGAAGCTGTTATATACCAAATCTACTGAACTTCGAGCATTTTCAAGCAGAAATCTTGCAGGCTCATTTTCTCAAGAACCACAGGGTTGATTTTCATAAAAATTGGAGCATTCAGACACGCCACTCAGTGTGCACATGGTCTCATTAAAATGTCAGCGAAATTTTACACTTTCTTTTTGGTCAATTTTTGAGTTTGACCCCACTGCTCAGTGTTCCTTGAATTTTTCAGGAATGGCTAAGCCGATTTTGATAAAAATTAGAGTGTTCAAACACACCATTCAATGTGCACATAATTCAATCAAAACATTACTGAAAATTTGACTTTTCTTTTTTGTCAATTTTTGAATCTAACCTATATAAACAGCATAAAGGTGCTACAACAGGCTGGAACATACCACAATCATTGTATTAGATGATTGCCAAACTATTTTATTAATACTTATTTACATATCAAACCATCTGGTATTAATTTGAATACAAATATTATTTGTTATCTTTGAGTCATGTCTAAAAAAGAAAACTTATATTTAGATTGATTATATATGAGACAGAAGGAGACCTAGGAAGACCTTAAGTCATCCTAGGTTATCTTTTATTAGCCTCAGGTCAGATGAGGTTGGATTGGGAGCATAAGTCATCCTAGGGCACCTTAAGGTGCCCTGAGATGACTTTGAAACTCAGAGAGTTCAAAAGTCAACCTAGGTCAACTGATGACAACTTGAGTCATCCTCATATGACTTATGAACTGACTGAGTTCCTAGGTTGTCTTCTGCAAATAGTATTTTTCCTGATGTAAATGGATGTGAGACTAATGAATGGTCTGTTCATGGGAGAAATGGTATGTATAATGTGGCTGCAACTGGGAGATATCTGGTCAATAATGTTGGACAATACTTATCTGACTAACAAGCTTTTGATTGCTCATAGACATGAACTACAGCATCAGCTGGATGAGCTATGTCACCATAAAGTTATTGACGATGAGGGTTGGATCACAAGGATCTGTAGGTGGATGAGGTAGGTGTAGAACCCAGGAGAGGAAGAATTGAGGCAGAGTAAGTACTCAGGTGTACCAGGTGATTGGGATGTAACTGATATCTTTTCAGATTTGTGAGGGTTGTTGTGATGGAGGGAGCAGCTGTCAGGTGCTGAATGGAAGGTAACGTATCTTACTCTAGATGAGTGGGCAGAATTGAATGAGTACACCCTGGTCACTACAAAGGTGTTGTGGTGGCTGGAGCGGTATACACCAACTGTGGAGGATAGCAATGGGTTGGCATCATGGGGGGATTAGAAAGTGTTAGATTGTAGTATAGTGTGCAACCTAAATGTTTTCCAGAGGGAATCAATAAGGTGAACATGAAGGCTGGGTGTGAGAGACTAATAACCAGGACTGAGTTTGTTCAGGTACTTGGAGTGAAAAGTAGCCAGGAGGTCTAGAGCATGCTCTAAGTTGCCAGCTTCCATCTAGCTGTACTCTTTATTGGTACCTTCAAAACCCAACCACCATATGTAGTAGTGGAGGTTGACCTTTCTTCGGTTGACCTTTCTTCACTTGTTCCTCCTTGAGTTGAGGATGGTGGAGATTTCATACTCTAGTTCTCCGTCTATCTCAACAGGGGGAGGCAGAGACTAGGTGTGTCCTGAGAATGGGTTCAGGTGGTTCAGTTCTAGCTGGGAGATGTGGAAAACCGGATGGATCACCTGAAGTTCTCTCAGGAGGAATAGCTGAACTGAGTGGGTACCTGGACGTCCTATAATTTTGAAGGGGCCGAGGTACTTTTAGCGAGCTTCTGAGATGGACGAGTGGTCCAAATGAATTTGGATAAGACAAATGCCTTAGAGCCAAAGGAAAAGGGAGAAGCCTGAGAGCGGACTTTCTCCCCAGTTATCTGGTAGTGTTTCTGTGCATCTGTCATTTGTTTGTGAAGGAATACATGCAACTCATCAAGATCCACCACATAATTCCAAGCAGCCCCTCCAATGCTAAATACCATTTCAGGTGAATGGTAATGTTGGGGTGGTAGCTCTAGTTCATGAAGAACAGGAAGACCTTGGTGGTTTCTGCAGTGCTGTTGTTGTATGCAAACTTGGCAAGTGGGAGAAGGACGTCCCTGTTGTCCTGTTGATAGTTGCAGTAAATGCAGATGTACTACTCCAGAGTTTGGTTAAGACATTCAGTTTGACTGTTGGCCTTGGGATGGTACCTGGTAGTGAAGTGGAGGGTCATCGAGAGGGCTTTACTGAGAGATCAGGTGAACCGGGAGATGAACTTGGAGCCTCGGTCACTGGTGACATGTTGGGAAACTTCATGCTTGGAAATAATGTGAATGAGCATGAGTTGGGCTAGACCTTCAGACATTATTGTATTGTGAGTTGGAATGAAAATATCCTGCTTGGATATGCAGTCTACAACCATGAGAATCACAGTGTATCCATTGGAGTCCAGGAGCTGCTCGATGAAGTCCATGGAAATTGAATCCCATGGATGGGTGGGGACCAGTAACTGTTTGAGAGTTCCGTAGGGTGGGTGTCTGTCGACCAGCTCCCGAGGTGGAAGGACTGGGAGGATCGACTGGCTCCTGAGGTGAGAGGTTGTAAGCCCTGAGGGTATCAAGGCAGAGGGAACATCTACAGACTAGGTGAGGCTATTCGGCAATGCCAACTAGTCTTCACATGATTGGGTTATCCGTAGTATTTCAGAGGGGTGTTGAGCAGAAGCTGCACACACTAAGCTCTTACCTGTGAGGTTAGGTTTACTGAGGCTGTAGCGACTACGGTATGTAAACGATTTATCATTATAAGGGCTCAGGTAGGGCTCCTTATATACTCATTACAGTGTACTATTAATAGTACACTACTATCACATGTCTCCAGTTGCTGACAGAGATATAGTCATGTGATTCCGACTAATATTGGAATATGAGTCATGAGTGCTATGTAATTGATAGCACTGTCAGTGTGAATCATATATGACCTTATATGGATAGAGCCGTATGTTCAACAAGGGGATATAATGAGGAGGTGAGAGCCTAGGATGGATGTCTAGGTATTGATGACTAAGTAGCCGAGTGTTCAGGTGAACAAGATTAGCTGGGAGAGATGACTGGTGTGTCGAATGGCATAGCTTGATACTGATACCCAATGATGGAGAGGTATTGGGAGGTGGGTGACCAGGAGCACACTGGAAGGAGTCCGCTGAAGAGATATCAAAAAGGGATGAGTGCGGGCGGACAACTAGTGCGGTGGTCTGAGCCCTTTAGTCGACTATAGACATAACATGTGAGGGTTCTAATCCTTGCAGGAGAGTTTTGTCAACTGAGTGAGTTTACATCATGAATTGGTGTTTAGAGTATTAATGAATAAGGAATGGAACAGGAAACAAGATATCAAGACTGAGGCTCAACAAGTACATTACAAAGGGTATTTATACTTCGGGAAAACCAGGTACATCAGGAGGTGTGGGAGGGAAGTGTTAAGGGCCAAATGCCAGGAGGAACTCTGGGTGGCGGATCGAGTACGGATATGGGAGAACAGAGTTCTGTACTGAGGGAGTTCCTTGGGTGTAATACCAAGGTTAACATCTACGGGCTCAGCAAGGCTATTCGGCAACACCAACTAGTAATTCACGTGGGTAGTTATCTGTAGTATTTTGCAGGGTGTAGGAGCAAGGGAGCGAGAGTCCGGGATGGGTGTCCAGATAGTGGAGGCTGGGTGGTGGGAACCCTGGTGAGGTTCAGGGCTCGGAGGGTGGTGAGTAATGCCAGGTGCAGTAGCAAGAGAGCTTGGAGCTGACTGGGCTCTGAGGCTAAGTCCAGACTGCCTGACAAGATCCTATGAACTAGATGATAGTAGGGGCTGCCTTAGTTGATATTAAGACTAGACTACTACAATGTAAAGTAAAGCCTTATATACTCGGGTGCTCGGGTGAATCAAGAGACATGGGATGAATCGAGAGGTGCGTGTAATGCACACACAGTAACTTACTATGGAGTGTAGTGTGCTTTTGGGGACAAGGTAAGTGAGTGTTGGGTGGGAGTGAAGGGGAGATGTGTCCATAGTTCTGTGGAGTGTGGACAGGGGGTGTGAATTAATGACATAGAAGGGAGTAATATACTTGAAAGTAATTAATGTCATGGTGGAGAATAAGTGTAAGGGTGCAGATACAGGAGATCAGAAGGTGGGAGAAATGAAAGACAGGTAAATGGAAACAGCTCATAACACCATCTTTGGGTGAGGGCATCCAACTTTCCTCTCAGTTTCCCAGATCAGAAGCAGATAGCCATGTTGAACCCAGAAAGGTATTCAGACCAGCAGGCTTGCCTGTGTATAAGCATTTTGGTGGTGGAGAAATAGGTCAGATTTTAATGATTGGTGACCACATCCACTAGAAACTTGGGGCCTTCTAGATAATATTGCCAAGTGATGAAGGAGTCGTAAATTGCTAATAACTCCTTGTTGTGAACATCATGATTGAGCTCGGCTTCACAGAGGGATCAGGAGTAGAAGGCCATGGGATGAAGATCACCATCTTCTCCCATTATGGAGAGGATACCAGCTACCACATAGCCAGAAGCATTGGTTTCCACAGTAATTTGGCTATCCAGGTCAAAATGCTGGAGTAGCGGGGCAGAGGAGAAGGCCCATTTCAGGGTGTCAAAAGCAGTTTAGCATTCTGGAGTCCACAAAAACTCTACTGACTTCTGGGTTAATCAGGTGAGTGGGATAAAAATGTCAGAATATGCATAGATGAACTGACAGTAGAAGTTGCAGAACTCCAGAAAAGACTGGGTATCTGTTATGAACCAGTTCTGTTTATCCATTCTCTTGTCTATCTTGGCTCCCAATCTCCCATTTCCATACCCTTACACTTACTCTCCATCATGACACTAATTACTTACAATTATATTACTTTCTCCTACATCATTAGTTTATACCCCCTGTCTATGCTCCACAGAATTATGAACACATCTCCTCTTCACTCCCACCTAAAACCTGCTTACCTCATCCTCAAGGGCACGCTACACTCCATAGTTAGTTACTGTGTGTGTGCTACACACACCTCCTGATTTGTCTCATGCCTCTCGATTCACCCGAGTGTTCAAGTATATAAGGCTGTACTTTATATTGTAGTATTCAGTCTTGATATCAACTAAGGCAGCCCTTTCTATCATCCAGTTCATAAGATCTTAAAGGCAGTCAAAACTTAGCCTCAGAGGCTAGTCAGCTCCCTGCGCTCTTGCTACTGCACCTGGCATTAATCATCACCCTCTGAGCCCCAAAAAACCTCACTAGGGTTTCTACCACGCAGTCTCTGCTATCCGTCTGAGACACCCATCTCAGACTCCTGTTCTCTCACTCCTATATCCTGCGAAATACTACAGGTAACCAACTGCGTGAACTACTAGTTGGCATTGCCCAATAGCCTCACCAAGCCCATAGACGTTAACCTCAGTATCTGCACCCAGTGAACTCTGTCAGTATTGGACTCCATTCTCCCATATCTGTATCTAACTATACTGACCTCCCAGAGTTCCTCCAGATATCTGGCCCTTAACAGTGTCCTTAACTTTCCACAGTACAGGCCAGGACTGGATGGTGGAGACTTTAGTGAGGTCCATGGTGAGTTTGAAGGTGAACAAAATGAATCTAAGATATTTGACCTTGATCTTGTCCCATTCATATTTTTCGGGACTGAGGTAAAATTTGTTCTTCTGAAGTCTCTGAAGGACCTCCTGAACATGCTAGCAATGATCAGCCAGGTTGTCTGAATAGATGAGGATGTCATCTAGGTAGATGATAATGCAAACATCCAACATATCCACAAAGATGTCATTGACAAAATGCTAGAAGGCACTGGGGGCACTAGCCAGGCCAAAGGGAACTACACACCATTTGTAAGAGTCATACTATTGGGTCTGGAATGCAGTCTTCTACTCATCTCTGGGGAAAATCTGGACAAGATGGTAAATGTGACATAGGTTCAGTTTGGTGTAGTGTCGAGTTTTTCAGGGGGCATCAAGAAGGTTGGAAACCAGTGGGAGTGGGTATTAGTCCTTCTGGGTGAGCTTGTTGAGCCCCCAGTAGTCAACACAGAGTCAAAGGGAGCTGTCTTTCTTCTTGATGAATAGGACAGGGGCTCCATGCAGGGAGTATGCCGGATGGATGAAGCCAGTGTGAATATTATCTTCAATGAACTTGCGTAGGGTGGTCAGTTCAAGCACTGAGAGGAAATAGATGGGACCTGAGGGTGGCTGGGCACTGTCCTCAAGTTTGATATTGAGATCATAACTTCAATGGTCTGGAAGGGTGTCAGCTGAAGTTTTATTGAAGATGTCCAAGAACTCGTGAAACTTGGGAAGCACCCGATTAAGATTGGGAGCCATGTTATCAGGAAAAATACTATTAGCCCTAAGCACCCTGAGGTACCCTGAAGAAGGGGGGGTGGCCTTGAGGTATCCTAAGGTGCCCTGAGATGTTCTGAGGTACCCTGAGGTACTCTGAGATGCCCTGAGGTGACCTGAGTACTTCTTTACTCAGGTCACCTTAGGGTGCTCAGGGCTAATAGTATTTTACCTGATGGTTGGGAATGTTGTCATGTGCTTCTAAGCTGATGGCTCAAGCATATACCTGTGAAAACTGGGGATACAGAGTGAACTGTTTCGCACTAGTCACCTTCGCTGCCTAAAGATAGGTGGTGGCTGAGACAAGAGAGATTGAAAGAGGATCACTAGAAAAAGAGGAGGGCTGAGCAGAGAATTTTTTATCTGTATCTGTCTGTGTTGGGGGCATAAAGAACCAAAGTCCAGATATAGCAGAAACACCTGTGGGTTCAGAGATCAAATCTTGGGGAGCAATAGTCACTGGGCCAGATTGCACAGGAGGCATCAGGAGTAGTTATTGGCAGAACTGGATATTTTCTGTAGTCCAAACAATCATTGGATTGTGGTGGACCAGGAAATTGTGCCCCAGCGCTACAGATACAGACAAATCTAGAGTGGTTACATAACACTGTACATGAATGACTTTGTAAACATTAAAGAACCTTAAAGGCAAGTGTATAGCCCACTTGATTACTGTGGTGGAAGACCCATCAAAGAGTCGGAGGGTAATGGGAGGAACAAAGAACATCAGGATATCATACTTCTTGATGAAACCGGTATCTGCAAAGCAGTGGAAACAGCCAGAGTTGACCAAGGCACAGATGTTAGATTTGTTTTTGTTTGACTTGTACTTATGACACTTTCGATCACGACATTAGTTGGTGTGCAAAGAAGAACGGGAACAGGCCGAATGTGAATGCAAGGAAGAGTTGGAGCGGTTTGAATGACATACTCGTGAGGCTGAACGGGCCCACGAGCAGGAATGACTGCAGCTTGCATGCGCTCTCCAGCAGTGTGAACACACCTGTGAGCAGGATCGCCTGCAGTTTGAACAACAAGTCCACGAGGAGTTTGAATGCATTCGTGCCGAAATGGCTGACCTGCCAAAGGTCCACATCTCCGTATCTGATGCTGCGATTACATCTGACATCCGAGTAGAAAATAGCTCTATTTATGTCCAATGTGCAGGCAAACCCACTCCTGCCCTCATAGGGCCGTCTCGGGGGGTCCAGGTGCTTTCCGTATAGTGCTCCCCACGGTAAGGTTCTTTTTTTTTTCTTTGTTCAATATGCTCTCAAATGTCTTTGTCTTTCACAATCATACCTGCCTATACAGCACCATCATGTTGCTATCATGGTTTTTTTGTCGCACTACTTTAAGCTCCCCCGACTCGCTGTCCTCCCTTTGTTCATTGTCCTATTCACGTTATGTAGCTATTTTCATGCTATCTTGCTGCCACATAAAAGTTGTTATGCACGTGTACCATCTGACACTATGTATAATGTAGACTTTCATCTCTGTAACGCTAACACAATACCCTACAACACATGCATGTGAATCAGGATTTTTTTTTGAAGCTTGGGAAGCAACCAATATGTAATTTCTTTTGTTCAAATTGTGTATGCACTTGAGTTGGAACTGATTGATGAGATCTGCGTCCTTAATTCGTCATGCAGGCACGTGCATATTTTTTTGTGTTAAGTGTCTGATTGATATTTGTTTCATCTTTTCATCCTAGTTGTCTGCAATATACCAAACACGGTGATCAGATTTGTCAGATCATATCTGTAAGATATTATAAATGAAAATAGTTTAAGGATTACCCTATTTCTGACCAAACAATCAAATAGAAATCCCTATCATAAATTTATCATATCATGCGAAAAAAATAAGGTTTGTGACCAAGTGTATCTTTTTTCATATTTTTTCGAACCTTATCACCAGATTAAATAACATAAATGTAGCTAAAGGTAAACTATAGTTCATCTTGAGAATATTAAAGCACACCTATTTCTTATTTCTCACCTTTTTATCCAATAGACTCATGTAAATTTTGACCAAAAAAAGAAATGACTAACTTATGTATTCATACAATATTTCTACACTAGTTGTAATAACTTTAAGTCTTTGAAAATAATTGAAATATATATCAAAAAAACAAATAGAACATTGTTTAATATTCACTAACTAACCTATTTTTTTTCTGTGACAATTATGAAAGAAAAGTCTTAGATATATCACATGACTATTGTATGATGCATTCAACAATATCAATTGCTTTTTTTATCCATTTTTGTTCCTTATATCTGACAGAAACACCTCGTCATCACACATATCAACACTAATTAGCGTGGTAACCGGCATCAGTCTACCACGCTAACAAGCGCAAATTACGTCCACCCCACACACCCCGGCTTAATGTCATTTATTTATGAAAACAGAAATTACCCATTTGGCATGTTCTAGATCTCATCGGCCGACACCGTTCCACATGTATTCAAGTTATGTAAATACTGTGTCCAATAATTTGTTCGCACATGAGAGTTGTATATCAGAGAAATCAACATAGCATTAAAATTTGCAGAGTAAGATACAAGGAGCAACAGTAAATCAAGGCAGAAAACAAAGACAACAAAACAAAAAAGAATTGAGCTGTTTATAGTGCGGGTGTGGGCCATCCATCGCCAGTGTCAGCATTGTGCTTCTTGCGAGGGCCATGAGGCATGCCCTTATCAGTGCGCTCCTTCTGCTTCCTCTTCAGAATGTTGTCGGTGTTCATGTTGATGAACAATGTTGAGAGAGGTGCAGCAGCTGCAGACTGGTCTGCTGGAGGCAGGAGATAGGCTGCCACAGGGTAGGGCTGGCCTGCTGGAGGCGGGAGGTATGCTGCAGGGTAGCCCGACTGGCCTGTGGGAGGTGGGAGGTAGGCTGTGGGGTAGCCCAACTGGCCTGCGGGAGGCAGGAGGCAGCCTGCGGGGTAGCTTGCCTGGCCTGCTGGAGGCGGGAGGTAGCCTGCCATGGGGTAAGACTGGAACGAGCACGTACCAGTGGTCATACCACCACCGGTGGTTATAGTCAGTGTCGAAGCTGATGTAAAACTCATGGAGCTGGCTAGCTCATCAAACAGAGAGATGAATACTTGAGGCTGCGAGGGCAGTGGCTGCACACCAGATGGTGTTGATGAGGGGGGTATGTGTGTGTGTGCCGCTGTGTGTGAGAAAATCAAATCATGCAATGCCATGTACAAAAAAGAGTGACGCACCTTGCGGAATTGATGAGGCTGCACGGGGTGTCGTTGTCGGCATTGCCGCAGCATCATTGGTTGTTGGTGCAGCTGTACCCACGTCAGCGTGCGTTACAGAGTGAATCAAGCCCTGCTCCCATTCGATCTTCTCGCTTGGTGTGAGGCGGCGGAAAGACGTCGTGCCGGTTTCAAGAGCTCTGTACAGAATGTTGAGTTGCACCTTGTCATTAATATCATGTGGGCCGCAGAACCTAGCAAGAGGCCAGCGCTCAACGACAACGCTGTATGGCTGCGTGATGGAAGTGCCGAAATTTGTGTAGACCATTCAAGGGACCAGTTTTCCTGCTGCTTCTCCTGTCAAGATAAATTATAAACGATGCCTTGGAACAACTGTAGTACAACACCAAACATACTTAGTTTCATGAGAATCATCACTACGATCTGCTTCTTCTTATCCATGGTCACAGCCTGTGCGGACTTGATCATACCATCTACGCCACTCAGAAGATAGGCTTCAAACTGCTTGGCAAACAGCGTCAAGCTCTTGTTATAGGTGAGTTCCATGAAATCTTCGCCCTTGTTGGAGGTGGTGTAGACAGTGGGATAATTGAACTGATCTTCGCTACTTCGCATGGTAATCAAAATCGAATGAGTGCCTGTGCACTTCTCAAGCATATCGAGCTGGTCCATGAGGTTAATATTATGTGTCCAACACGTGGCTGGCTACTTAGTAGTATGTAATTGAGTCTCGAACATACCTCATGTGCTATTGAGTCGATGTTGGCGTGAACGTCATGGTATGCATTGATGGCAATGTTTTGCTTTGAGTACTTGCGTATAGCGCATTGCTCTTCGAGAACAGGACGTGAGTCTTTTACAGCCGCCTCTTTCTCTTCTTTCGACATAGCCTGCCATTTCATTGCAATCTCCAGTGCTTGTGCAGTTGACCCTTTATTTTCTCCACCTAGTACGGCATGTCAGTATTGTATGCCATGTCAATCAATATTGTCTCGTACGTTCTTCATTAAGCCACTTAGTTTCTTGAGCAAGGTAGGAGTTCCATGAACTAATGGCACATTGAGCCTGGGCTCTGTGGGAGTGTTGACACAACTCCTGGAAGTAGTACTGAACTGAATGTCCACCAAGCTCATCATGTAGTCGCTTGGCGATAGCCCATACTTCATTGCGAGCAGCATCAAGGGCACTATTATACTTTTTGATGTGCTGCCGATGTGTGTCGTGAAGGGCTACTTTTTTGGTGGGGGTCTTCTTGATGTACTTCCACTTTTTTTGTAAGTGCTTCAGTGTTCGCTGCTTGGAGTGACTGAGAGCGCACTCCTTATTGCGAAGACGAAATTTATTTAGAGATGATGAAGTTGAAGGCATGGAGCATATACAGACACACAAAGTCTGGGAGAGGAAGAAAGAAATGGTAAACAACATACGGAGGCAAACAGAAAACAACTGTCACATGAGAAAATGTTGGCCACAGTTTACAAAGGCAATTGCAAGGATGGGAGACCCTGTATCATATATGTAGGCAAAGCAACCACCACAGAAAGTGCACCTCAAGCTCTGGCATCCCATGCCAGTCACAGAGGTACCGAATGAAGGACTCAGTGGGGACATCACCATCATGAGGATGAGGGACCTTGTGCCATGCCCGACGAACTCGAGCTATTGCATCTTCCATATAGAAATGTGCAGACAAATAACGGTCTGCGGCTTTGCCAAGGCTGGGAGTGATAACCGGTAGATAGACCTGCTTGTAGATCTTGCGAACACCGTTGAGCTCATGCTGGACTGCATAGACTCGTTGGATGCCGCTCTCGACCATTTCTTGCTGTACAGCATTCAGTTGTGCTGTATTATTAGTAAGTAAGAGATAAAAAGAATGTGGAAAGCAAAAAAAAAAACTCACATATAGTTGCTTGTGGCTCGAGGACATCGTTACAAGTGATGCCTGCCAAAAGCTCATTCCTAACCTCCTCGGAGTCATCTGCAGATGTCTGCAGAGTCAGCTCGTCCATTGAAAGGTCAAAGGACAGCAATGAAGGACTGCCGCCTAGGCTGCTAGACAATGACACTTGTGAAGCACCAGGTGGCAATGCAACGTGGGCGTCAGGTGCAGATAGCCGTGCCAAGGATGGTGGTAGACGATTGTAGACTACTTGTGAGGTAGGGCATGGCATAGAGACCTGAACACGTTCTCTCTTTTGAGGAGAAGACAGATGGCTTGGAGGATGGTGGCCAGATTTCGCAGGCGATTGTCCATGATTGTATGATTCTGCTGCTCGAGTAGATTAATGTAAGCATTAACATGTTTGAACACATTTTGACGTACCATAGATGCCTGTTGATTCGTCTTCGTCTTCAGAGTCCATTTGTATGTCATATACTTTTGACGCAGGACACAGATTATTGTAGATGATGGTTCGGTCTGTGGCCTCCATGATACCATAAGCATTTAAGAGTGCCTCGTCGCCGCGAAGAACCATGGTGGCGATGGCAAGGTGGAGGGTCGGAAACTTGCAGTATCTGGTGTTGTATTTTCCAGGGATCGTTGACCATGGCTTAATGTCGGTGCTGGTACATGACAAAGTGTTTGATAAGACTTCAAGCATGAGGCTGCCTCACTAGCACTTACTGCCAGTCACAGTAGATCACATGCGATACAGCATTTGAGGACTCAAATACGGTATAGAATTGGTGTTTGTTGGATGTCAGTACCCCTTCATCCTTCAGAATCTGATCCAGCTCGATGATATGGTGACGATCAATGAGGAAATTCATGAAGTCAGTTGCAGTGCAACTCGCACCACCGAGGTGCTTCAAAACCTTGTTCAGATGATTGGATATACGCGACGCATCTTCAACCGTATATAATTTGATGATAATAGGCACCAGAACGAGGGATTTGTCTTTCGCAGGTGTAGAGTGTATCCTGAGGAGCATGAGATGACAGTGATAAGAGTGTAGGTGGGTAACACTCACATTTCCGTATAGACACCCGCATGATCACCACCAATCATTGCATAATAGTACACTGTGTTCGACGACGTAGATGGTACAGACATGATGAAATGAATGAACATGAACACTAAAAAAAGTAGTAGATAGTAGTAGATAGTAAGTAGACAACGTGTGTTCACTGTTTCATAATTGAGTACTCATTGATGTGCCATCGATGCTGCTCGCCGTTCGCACTTACTTGTGATCATTGTATGCGCTTTGAGTCTCGAGACTGATAATTGCATGTATATAAAACAAACAGAAAAAAAAGCTACATATCAAAATACATTGTTCATACAAGTGCTACTAGTTCAATGCAAGTCCAGATATGAAGTCGGCCATCGCCGTCACCTGATCATTCAGCTCATCGTCAACCATCGCCGTAGTGGCATCGGGCTCCTCAGTGTTGGGCTCGCCATCCACTGGGCCGTCAGTGCCGAAATCTGTACTATCGACTTGCATGTCCATACTGCCAACATGTTTGCCAGGACAACACTGACCTGAGAACTCGGGGATCGCATATATCTTGCGCACGTAAGACATACCATGTCCATTGATTTGGTGGCATCGCATACAGAACTGCTGCACCGCTCCGAAGATTGGGGACCCCTCCTGCTGTAAATGGGCAAGGGTAGAATGAAAAAAACGAGATTCATCAACGATAGCCGTGTGTATGCGGCGTACTTCAACGTTGCAGTGAATAATTTCTGTACGTGCATTCTTGATGCAACGTGCATTCTTCATGAGGACACATACGGCAGGCTCTGCCCAAGGGTGCTGGCGGATATCGTGTCGAGTGTCCCATAGAATTGTAAACTCTTCAATGAATGAATACCTAGAGACATCCTTCCAATTGAGGGAAGGACATGGCAGTGTCAAGTTTGCGGCTGCAGAATTGTATGCAGTGATAGCACGACGGATTGCCCGGCAACGCGTTTGGAGCGCTTTTGTGATATGTGAACGCATCTTGTATTCTGTAACAAGGAATGAACATTTACTATAACCTTCTGAGTGGGTACTTTACTCACCTTGCTGGGACAAATTCATACGTTGAAGCTCGAAGAGGCGTTGGATAACCAGGCACTGTAAATTGTCGAGGGCATGGTGATAACAGCGCTCCACTACATATTTCAGGGTGTCCCTATATTGCACGTCACCTGGTTGCCAACGTACATTGATCCCCATTTTGACCTCCATCTTGATGACTTCACACAAAATTTGCTCATGTTGCTCCGAAGCAATGTGTTGCGCTGTTTCTGCCTTGCGAGTCCTAGATAATTCCTGAGCGTATGTGTCGTTTGTACGCTGTGATGGTCTGGTGAAGTTGACAGGGACAATGGTCATGAAATGTGTTGACGCAGAAGTATATGATGATCTGCTTCATTTGTAAGTTTGCTACATGAAAGGAAATAAACGAAAAGCTCACTCAATCACGCGTAGATCTTGCAATAGCTCGACGTAAGAGATCGCAAGGACAATTTCCTCGGGTTCCTTGCCTGACAATGCAAAGTATTCCGCCTGCTCTTTCTCCCAGAGCTCGAAATTGTTGGGGTCGACATTCAGTGTGGCAGCTGCTTTAGAGACAGCAGCAGAGTCGGTCACGATGATATCCAAGGCCTGCTGATAGTTGTTGTATATCATCTTTGCAATGTTAGTATATTTGTCTTCATCCCATTGCCAGAAATGGAGATCAATAAATTGTCAGCGATGAAAGGCGCTTGCATAGTGGGTGACAGCAGCGACTTGGTTTGAGGTGCTGAATATGCGCTCAAGCATTTCAAGGTCTTCGAGACCCATGCCATCAATGACATTGGGGTGATAGCGAGATTGGCAGGTGGCATTATGGGCTGTTCCATGGAATGCATTAACACAGCAGTGCAATGATTGATCCTTGGCCTTATTGGCCAATGAGCTGTGTGAAAGGGTGCCTTCGAAGGCACATCCAATGTCATAGGCAAGTATGTTCTTCTCACCCAGCAGTTCCAGGATCTTTGATGTCATGGCGAGCAGATACTTTGCACTAGAATACCGTCATGTGTGAGCATTGAAGTAAAAAAAGTCTGCTATACACTTACAGTTCCCCAGACTCCACCATGTCGACAAGCCACAATATAAAGCCGTGCCAACAAGCGGTGGCAAAAACACCTGTCTCGTGATATATCCCCCACATCTTCTTCAGCTCAGAGGCCATTGCAGCCTTCCAGTTGTCTGCACATGGTGTGTGATCAACGGTTTCAGCATCGATATCTGTAAGGAACACATTATGAGGGGCACCGTCTTCCATGTCCGAGTCGACATCAACTGTAGGGAGATAGGTGGTAGTGGCCGAGGGATTGCTTGCAGGATCGCTGCGCTTGCATGCGCATACCTCGTCTGCAAAGGTGTCGACAAATGAGCTGTCAATGAAGTAGTCGCTTTGGAAGACACAAAGGTCTGCGACGGTGCACATTTGTATGCCGGCGATCCACTTGAGCAAGTTATTGCCGTCCATGATGAACATGCAATTGAATACTGATGGTGGCTCATCATCGAGCTTGTAAGGCACAGCATAAGAGTTTACTATGTGAATGTCAATGAATTAGAAGACACACCTTGTAGGTGCACGCCGTGCATGCATTCTTCACCTGCCAGTTGGGCTTGTCGCGATTGAGGGCCTTTTGTACTTGCTTGTCAACTTCGCGCAATATATGTAGATACACGTCAAACACGTCGGACAACATAGATCAATATGACCTGCGAAAAGGAACCTTTCAAATAAGTTAGCACAACAATCCTGAAGCTCAAAAAAAAAATGTTACATTATATGAATCACAAATCACCTTGGCGAATGCCTCGATGCTGAATGAGGGCTTGCGCATGCGGATTTTTCTGTATAACTCCAACGTATCGATACCGAAGGCAAGTGTTGGGTTTAAAGGAGAGGCCGCGAGGTAGCCTTGCTGGGCCAAGGCAGGTACAGTGTGCTTTTTGGCAGAGCGACGTGCGTGTATTGTTTTATCTAATGTAAATATATTGATAATGGCTATGTCAAAGTCATAGTTTTCAGTTGAGAGAGGTGACAACATGCAATCCATCCCAGGAGATGACAACATGGGTGCAGCACCATGTGAAACATCAGATGCAATGCTGGAATGGTTTGGCGTGACGGTGTCGCTTGTGTTTCACTCTGTCTCTGTTGTGCTGGTTGGGTACTTCCATGTAAGATATGCTTGCACAAGGGCAGGCATGAGGGGAACCCAGTTTTGCTCAAGGCGCACAACACGCTCCTTCCACGTTCTTGTATCATGGCGCGCTTGGTATTGGTAGCTGGAAATGAATTCCTTTGTATTAGATAGACCATTTGAATAGTAGAACGTACTCACCGATCATACATTGTCTCTTGAATAAGGTCAACAAACTCACTTGTACCATCGTCAACAGGGATGTTAATCCATTAATCGTCCTCAGTCACATTGCCGTCACCGATGTCTTGAATAGTAATGTCGAGCTGTTTGTCATCCTGTGTCATGGAGGGACCTTCTCTGGGTGTCCTGTAGTCCTTGAGAATGGCGCGCTCTTTGCAGGAGAGGCCTGTCAAGCACCACGGTGTAAGGCCGGAATACAAGGACATATGCGGCAATTACTAGTGCTGCAGTGCACCTTTCAACCCCTCCTTGTTATGTGCTGTTATGAGGTTGCGGTCTTTCTGCTGGGCTGTTTGTGAGACCAGTGTGCGCTTGATGTTGTTTTGCCCAGAGGCAAAGCCGAGCACGGTGACTTTGCGTGAACATTTCCCGTTCTTACCCATGTGTTATGGCATCGAGGAGCTCTTGCCAAGATGTCAAAAGGCAGTAGTTAAAACAAATTTTTCATTATGATAGATAGATGGAGTAGATATACAGTGTCGCCAGTGTCGGCGGATGAGATCTAGAACATGCCAAATGGGTAATTTCTGTTTTCGTAAATAAATGACATTAAGCTGGGGTGTGTGGGGTGGACGTAATTTGTGCTTGTTAGCATGGTAGACTGATGCCAGTTACCACACTAATTAGTGTTGATATGTGTGATGACGAGGTGGACAGAAAAATGATATAAAGAAGTTGATGACTAAGCAAGATATTTTCAGCTAAAAAGTGGTTGAAACTAGCTTATGACTAGCTTAAGTTTTTGGACCATATTTCTCTTGAAAATAGGTTACAATGCATGTTGTGTTACCCAATTCATCCCCATGAATCTCTCTGCTGTCCATGCATGTTGTCTTCAGAGACTCAATGAGCAGATGTATAATTTCCATGAGGCCCACTTCCTCTCATCCAATATCATGTTTCTGGCACATGGGCTCTCCAGTAATAGCTGTGAACATTTCCATCCTGCCAATCATTTTTATGGTGAAGCGCACTTGCTGCTAAAATTTCCTGTGGGAGGACCAACTGGTCAATTGGTGCTTCAGATGTGTGATAAGTTCATTGATGCAGTGCTAGAGCTGATGGAGGATATGGTACATGTACATTTTTTATGGCAGCAATAATACTAAGCCTGTTTGCAGCATTGTCTTTACGACCGCCTAATGAATGGTGCTTCTATGGCTGTATGTCTGCGAGGTGATTATCACCTTTCATAATCACTAAATCGGCTGCCTGATCCTAGGGTTTACATCATGGCACAGTATGTCGACTACACAATGCACTCATCACACATGATGCTTCACGGCACCGTACAGGACTTCTCAGAGTGTCTTGGTCCATGCATAGCCCAGAAGCTGACTATAGCCCTCAGTGACTTCGACTCAAATGGGTGACACAGCCCTGACACATCAGCAAGAGTTATTAGGTGGTCTTGCGAACATCTTCCCACCTTCGTCAGCTACACCAATCACTTCATAATCCCTTTGGAGGGGCCAGGACACTGGTGATGGATCCATATGCCTGACATGACTATGTACCCTCCTGTTGAGGTGTCAAATTGTCCGCTGACTTTCAGCCTCATTGATTCCAATTCCCCTGTACAGACACTTGTGTGTGACTTGTCAGAAAAGAATGCTATTTACATGCAGGAGAATCATTGCCTGATCAATGAGCTCGCTGTTTTCAGACATAAGTGCAACAACCCCCTGCCAATCTCCTATTCATCCAGTCATGATCCCTTGGTCATTTGAAGAAATGAGCTGCAGAGGGAGGTCACTGATCTGCATGTGGATGTGCATCATCTGATGATCATCATTGACAAATTGTCATCGATATCAGCAGTTAATTCCTCTCAGTGTGAGGGTGGGGCCAGGGTTATTGAGATACCCAATGACAGCAACGATTCCTTTGGTCTGGAGGATCCACTGGAATCCAACTTGACTGGATTCATCCTGTGATGCCAGTATGATCTTGTCTGTGGCAAGCTCACAGTGACAATAAGCAAACTCAACCTTACAGTGGCCTCTCACAAGGCTGCTGAGGAGCGATGCCAGCTATTTGAAAAGGAGGTTACACAACTTGCAGCACAACTTGCACAACTTGTCGGGTGGGCACCTTCACCTGGGCCTATGTAGAGGACATGTATGTGCTTCTACATCTTGCATGGTTAACAATTTCTGGGTAGTATCTTGTGTCTCAATGTTCCAATGTTGTAGGCAAAAAAATTGATTTCTATTTCTTACATTCTATACCTAAGTGCTGTAACGGACATGCTTATGTTTGATGGGGGTTACATGCCTAAGTAAGTTTTTATTCAATGTTTCATTCACTGCTGAGCTGAATTACATCGCAGGGCTGAAGTTTTCATAGATGCATATGCTGCTTTGCAGCACCAGCCATGTCTACCAGTTGTCCCCTATCAGAGATATTGCCCACCATTAGCCTTCTCAGTGCCCCTTGCATACAGGCTGCTCAAACTGTCAAACGTCTAACCGTCTCAGCAGCAGATAGGAAGGATTGCACAAAGGCCAATGCCGAACAACAAAAAGAGCTCAATGCGGCTATCATCAACATTCATAAACTCATTACAAAGCATGCAGCAAAGATTGCAGAGGAATATGATGTCAAAGTGTGATGGGTCATAGATCAGATCTATTATGGCAGACGGCACCTTCTGACAAAATGTGATGGCAATTTGTACAATATGTTCATCCATTTCAAGACCAAGGAGCTGGAGGATGAGAACAAATTGACTCACGGCACCATCGAGGTCACAGAGCATTACACTGAGGAATATCTGCAGCTTTCAGCCACTGACAAGCAGGCCCTCATGCTTTAGCATCAGAAAGAAAAAACTGCCCAGTCAGTCGCCAGGAAGAACACTAGTCCACTCAAGGCCAATGATTTCCTCTCCCATTGTAAGATTATGATCAAATTGGTGAGTTCTTGTTTCCATCATTATGTGCCATTTGTTGACCTTCAAAGATCAAGGGAATGTGGTGCCACACCGGCATTGAAGGGTTTTTTGTTGTTGTCAGCAGTGACGTTGGACTCACGCTCAACCCATATTGGTACTTCTTCTGCCCTAAGCTGGAGGACTACATGAAGATTGCATCGCAAAAATGGCAAACCAGGCATGTTGGCCAGCTAATGCAGTCATTTGCAATGGCAGGCTGTGACGTTCTTGGTAAGCTTCTAGCAAATATTCCTCTAATTGTTTTTATTTTATTGTAGCGCTCAGTGGATGCCCCACTGCCAAAAAATGCAAGTTCCTGAAAAGGGACATCAGCTTGCGTATAAACAAGGTGCTCATCAAGGTCACTGGCAATCCATCAGCCAGCATGGAGTACATTCAATGTAAGCAGAAGATAGTACAAGACCTCAGTGTTGTTCTCAAGGGGTGGCCATTAGATGAGCCCTTGAGCTGCCCTTCCACCCTCGGCAATGCCATTGGCAAGCTTGAGAAGGTTTGCAATGCACTCATTAACAAGACTTGCAAGTTCCACAAGATTTCAGCTGAGGAGAAGAAGCAGCGATATTGTTAAGAGAAAGATCAATCAGGGCTTGGGAGTGGGAGAACCAGGAAGAAACAACTGGCTCCTGATGCAGGAGGTTGTGAGCCCTGAGGGTATTAAGGCAGAGGGAATATCTACAGGCTAGGCGAAACTATTCAGCAATGCCAACTAGTCTTCACTGGATTGGGTTATCCATGGTATTTCAGAGGGAGCATGATGAGGAGGTGAGGGCCCAGGATGGACATCCGGGTATTGATGACTGAGTGGCTGGGTGTTTAGATGAACAAGACTGGCTGGGAGAAACAACTGGTGTGTCAAATGGCATGGCTTGATACTGAGACCCAATGATGGAGAGGTATCGGGAGGCAGGTGGCTGGGAGTGCACTGGAAGGAGTCCACTAAAGAGATATCAAGAAGGGATGAGTGTGGGCAGACAACTAGTGCAGTGGTCTGAGCGTCTTAGTTGATGATAGACATAACATGTGAGGGTTCTAATCCTTGCAGAAGAGTCTTGTCAACTGAGTGAGTTTACATCATGAATTGGGTGCTTAGAGTATTAAAGAAATAAGGAATGGAACAGGAAACAAGATATCAAGACTAAGTCTCAACAAGTACATTACAAGGGGTATTTATACATCAGAAAAACTAGGTACATCAGGAGGTGTGGGACAGGAGTGGGAGTCGGGTGGAGCTATACTGCACTACACATACTACAGAGCTGTATGTGGGAGGTTACTGGAAGTAACAGGTGTATATTCTCACAGTATTGTGGAGTGGTAGGTATAGGCGAGGGACAGTAAGGCAAAAGACAGAGGGTGGATGTACCAGGAAGGAGTGGGGAGTGGGAGTAGGAGATTGGGAGATTGGGAGAAGGGTGATAACAAGAACGGCTCATAAAGATGTCAGGAGTGGTGTGTGAAGATTGCCAGTGGGGAGATCATTGAAAGGCCCTGAAAGGAACACTCTGACAAAGGGATTTTGAAGGGACCACCAGTGCCAGGCAGCAGAAGTGACGACAATGACAATTGTCCTTCTAATGAAGAGGCTCAAGAAAAGATGTCACCTTCAACCAGTAATGCCCCAGCTGCTCCAGCAAAGTGTTGGCAGAAGGCATCTGGCAGAAATTGAGCTGCAAAGAAGAAGCAGTGTGGTGCCAAGTCAATGGCGATGGCCGACCCCTTAGCATCTTCAAGTGGTGGGACCACAGTGGATGGGAATGGATTTGCCTACACTGTCTTCTCTGTATCAGGTGTTGGGCCTCAGTAATTTTTTTGTTGTTTGATTGACATCAATATAATACTCAGTCCAATGATTTCTTATGTTAATTACTGAATCTATACTAATTTCTGGAGTGCTCTAAGAAAATTCCGTGATTTTTCTCAATTTTTTACGATTTTTGCAGCAGTCTGGGTGTCAAAGGGGTGCACAGCATCATTGACGTTATCGGGCATGATGACGAAGACAGCAGCAATGTCATGTGGCATCATGGCTATTGGAGTTTGACAGATGTCGCTGTCAGGGACCAGATGCGGAGACACCACGTGCAGTGTGCCCGTTGATCGATCATTATTGATGGCCTTGATTCAGTGGAAGCTGTTTTTATAATTTTCTGGTATTTTTCTATTTTTTTAAAAAATATTTTCTATGTTTTTATGAGTTGAAGGGTGCAACAACATCAGCTGCAGACTCTTGATTCAGCCACTCCCAATGAGATCAATATGCAGGTGGTATTGCAGGGCGATATTGTGATCCTGAGTGGGTAGTGGAAACTAACCCTACCTAGCTGGCAGGGCCTCCCCAGTTGCAACTGGCTATTTAGGGTTATAGGGTGGGAGCCTCAGGTGAGCTTGCTATTAGAACTTCCAGCACTTGGATATATTGTCACCAATGATGAAATCCGTCTGGATCCAGTTAGCATCAATAACATCTTGAAGTGGCTGATCCCTACCAACAAGAAATTGTTGAAAGGTTTTTTAGGAACCATCGTCTGGTGCATGGACAATATCACCAATATCTCTGCACCTATGGGAATTCTATACAGCATATCAAGGGATAAATCCCATTTTATCTGGGAATTTATGTAACAGCAGGCATTTGAAGACTGTAAGCAGCTTGCAGCTGCAAGCATAAAATTCAAATGTCGCACACTTACCTTAGGACCTGAGGACAAGCCAAGCTCACAGGTCTGGTTGATAATGGATAGAAGTAGTGCAAGTATTGCTGGGATAATAATTGAAGGACTTGATTTTTGAATGGGCGATATCATTGCCATATATTTGGCCAAACTATCTACTACACAACAGAATCATCCTGTGCATGAGATAGAAATGTTAGCAGGTATCAAAACCATGTTAAGACACTGGGACATACTACAAGGATTCAATTTTATATGGATAATAGACCACAAAGGCTTAATCTACTTGCTGTGGCAGAAAAACTTGTCTGGTCAGCAAGCAAGATGGTTGGAATCCATAGCGGAATTTTCCTTCAAAATTCAGTATTTACCAGGCAAGCAAAATGTGCTCGCTGATGCATTATCCTGATTGTTCGAGTTCAACTCACCTGGTATAGTCTGCTCTCCTGCTGAATACACATGTTTCAACAAGGACAGACATATTGATTATGATGGAATGCAGATCACTGTTGAAGGTGATACAGCACCTGGGTGATGACTCAAGGAGATACTTGTTTTGGTGATGACTCATAAAGGTACCTGCTTTGGTATTTGCTTCCTTGATTACTAATAGGTTCCAGACCGATAAAAATGCGTCCTGGGAGCAGCCCCAAGTCCCTACCTTTGACTTGTGTGTGCTGCATCCCAGGTGAGTAGTGTACCTTGTGTAGACAGTTGAATCTACCTTTGACTTGTGTGTGCTGCATCCCAGTGCCTTCAGGACTACCTGCTGCTAACAATCACATGCCCATTATTTATAGGCACAGATGCATTGCTGGCACTGCCACCTGTCAAGGAAGGCACCACACTAGTAGCAGTGGGCTTCTGGACTGCCACATCATGCATCGTGAAGCTGTGGGGACAAGGTGCAAATAAAAAACAGCCTAAGATTTTCCTAAAACTGTCTCATCAACCTGGTGGGAGCAGAGACAGTGAAGAGAAGGATAAGACCAACATCAACACTTTGGAAGAACCTCAGACTGTACTGGGGAACATACCTGAAGGAGAATTGCCCTGAACTGAGGCAATGAGTGACTGGAAAGGCATGCCCACAGTTGGGACAGAGGTGCATCCAGCTGAGGAATGTGTGATGAAGCACCCACCATGAAATATGTTGCAATTTATTTTTTGACCCTCAAAACGAGCTGGAAGGTCTTCAGCAAGTCGTGAGGGAAGCAGCAGGGCCAGCTTACCTACCAGAAGATGAACAAACCTTGCCTGATCCATTGAGTCTACCGGCAGCTTTGTGACTTGATGCTTGAGTCTATCCTTGAGGGTCACTATGCTGAAGATGCTTTCAAGGAATCAATATATATTATTGAATGTGAAAAATGTCTGCTGTGCATACTGGATATCAAACACATGGGTCACAACATATGCGAGACCATAATCTCAGAGGTGCACTCCTTGTTGGCCCACCTAGGAACAATGAAAACAGTGAAGTGGGAGATAAGGTGTATTTGAGTACAACAAGTTAAAATGCACCAAAAGGCTTACCATTAGCTTGCAAATTAATGCCCAAATTCATTGGGCCATACACAATTACCAAAGGGTGAGGCATCAATGCATTTGAATTGGAATTACTGAGTGTTCTGTGATGCTGTGGTATTCATAATGTATTTTACATACCTAATGAAATTTTGAGAAATTCACCTCCCTCACCCATGGTTCTCTTCCCCTCCTCCTCATGCCTGTACCAAACTCCTTCTTATGCTTCCCAAGTCATCCATGACCACTTCCAAAGCCACTGCACTAGCAATGCAGACTTCTCCCAGGATGTTGCTATGGACTATGGAAGTCGACTGCATGATTAGTGAGGCACTCACTGAAAAAAATGCACTGGCTACTGTGCCTGACATGAGGTCCCCAGCAATGACTAACTACAGTGTCTAATGTCATGGTCGTGCCTACACTGGCAAAGAAACCTGAAGTGTGTTATGAGCTGTTCTCCTTATCACCCTTCTCCCATTCTCCTGACCTCCTGTTCCCATTTCCCATTCCTTCCTGGTACATCTACTCTCTGTACTTCACCCTACTATCCCTCACCCATACCTACCACTCCACAATACTGTGAGAATGTGCACCTGTTGTTACCAGTAACCCCCCACACACAGCTCCATAGTACTTAGTACAGTATTGCTCCACCCGACTCCCACTCTCCTCCCACACCTCCCGATGTATCCGGTTTTCCGAAGTATATATATCCCTTGTAATTTACTTGTTGAGTCTCAGTCTTGATATCTTGTTCTATTCCATATTCATCCACCATTACTACTCTAGCACCAATTCTATGATGTGAACATACTCAGTTGATGCACTCTCCCACAAGGATTAGAACCCTCAGCATGTTTCATCGTCAACTAAGGGGCTCGGACCACCACACTAGTTGTCTGCTTGCACTCATCCCTTCCTGATATCTCTTCAGCAGACTCCTTCTGGAGTGCTCCTGGCCACCTGCCTCCCAATACCTTTTTGTCATTGGGTCTCCAGTTTTCTCAGCCTGGGACCAGGCAGTGTGCAGCTCCCTCACAGCTGAGTGGATGGGCAAGTGTGGGGAAAAGTGGTAGGGAAAAAAAGTGGTAGGGAAAGATTGAGCGGACTCACAAGCTCTATTGCCATGCAGGCTTCCATGTTGTTGAGGACCATGTTTTGCTGCTTGGGATGCATGTTATCATTTAGCATGCCCTGCACCAATTAGAGGTACATGTCCTTTTCGAATGGAAAGAACATGGCCTGCTCCTGTGCAATGTTCAATGCTGGTTCCCTCTGCCAATCCTCAGATGCCTGAGGAGATGCCTGAGGATTGGCTGTGTGCCACCACTGGAGAGAGATGTCCCAGTCTTTATGTGCTTTATGAGTGGCAAAACAATGTGCTTGATGGTGTCCTTGATGTTCTCCAGCACTTTGCCTCCATTGAGGCCGAATGCCTTGAAGACAGGAGGTGCCTCAGGGTCCTTCAGGTGGTGATGATCTTGCAGAGGAGCTCAATCTTGGTGAACAGAGAGGCCTGAACCTTCTCTTTTCTCAAGAATGGTGCACAGTCTTTGTTGGGGTTGTGCCTTGCATTCCCTTTGGGGCTTACTGGTCAGTCTCATCGCAGATCCCTGGAGGTCTTGGAGCAGCAGAGGAGACTGCCATCCACAATGATGAGGCACTGTATGACATCCCTAGTGATGGAACCTGGTCATGCCCATTGTGGACCTTCTTGCAACCAATCCTCATATCCGATGCAATTGTCACATTGAAAGATTTTGTTGAAAGATTTTGTCATCATGCCAGACCCATGCAGTTGGCCAGGTTTTGCCAAGAGTACAGATGGAGCTTGTTGGCAGGAAGCAAGGAGAGTGTACCACAGAGAATAGAAAGGCAGAGTCTCTGCAGCAAGCTTCAAGGCTGAGCACCTTGGGTTCTCATGCAGAGGGCAAAAACACACATGAGATATAAGATCATGTCCTACTGAGAAGACAGAGGTCATGGGCAGGGAGGCCATATACCTCAGAGTCCACTGACTTGAGTATTGACCTTTCATATTGACCTTTCAGGTTCTGGCAGTGTGTGATTTTCTTGTTTGTCTTTGTCTTCTTCACCATCCATGCCACTTGCCTTTCTGTTTGTTACTCTAAGTTGACCCCCTGTTGTATATTTATTGTTTTGTTTTGCTTTGCACTATTTTATTTACTAGACTCTGAGGAACATGTGTAACTTGTCTGTGTGTGCACCTTTGATGACACAAAGTGATTGATTCTGGTCAGGCCTTTTGGATATGTGTATAACTGAGCTATCAAGCAAAAAAGAAAAAAAAAAGTAAGTGAAAGCCACCTAAGCTATCTGCTCATTCTAAGAGAGTCTAGACACATGCTGCAGCATGTTATACTTCTCTGGAATTATGATTGAGTTCAGGAAATACTGAACTTCCCATATCAGTTCATCTCATCTCGGTTCATCTCATCTTGCTCAATAGTTGAGGCATATGAAAAGTTTACAGCTGGGAAAACATTAAATTTTAGCTTTTTTCTACACCTGATGTGCTATGTCATGGCTGGACTTCATTGCATGACATCCAGGTATCACAGACTGGACAGCAGGACATCAGGCAGCAGGACATCAAGGGTTAATATGCCTCTGATGCTCCATCAGAGTTCAGTATGACAAATACCCATACACCTTTCAGGTGTCCAAACCTCATTTGACAGGGTCCTCAAGTAAAGGAGACCAGATTGGAAGTCCAGATTGGAAGTATGTCAAATTGATGTTGAGACCCAATGACAGTACAGGACCAGGGGATGAGAAATACATGGTAAACTACAGGCTATATATACTCGGAAAATCGGGTACATCATTGACTGGGCAGAAAATAGCTTAGATTGAGGATAGGCAAAAAAAAAGCTGGTAGTTGTAGCAATCATAGAAATGATCTGGAATCATATTGTGCATATGAATGGGGATGGTGGAGCTAACACAAATGAGCTGTAGACAAAATAGAGTAAGCCTCAGCAATATTGAAGAGGAACTTACTGCTACAGATGCCAGGGTGATCAAGTTTCTTGGGGGATGTGGGTCACAGATTGGTCCTTCGTGAGAAAATGACCTTGTATGACCTTGTAAATGACCTTGTGGATCATGAGATATATGAAGGGATTCATCCTACCATGCTTTTGTTTCATCCTGAGTGACAAAATCACCAGACAAGTGCACAGAAATAAATGATTTACTCACTCTCCATTCAGTACAGCATGCTCTGGAAGGTCCTCCTTCTTTTCAGGGAAGGGACAATTCTGTTGACATCTAATACAATTAGTTAGCACAGACTACACATAGGTAGACAGCACCCCCTCCCCCTCTCCTTTCCTCAGCATGTGCAGCATTGTAAGCTTTGCTCTAGACATTCATCTTTTTCACCTTTCAATTTTGAGGCGAATTCAGTTGTGTGCTTGTGTGCTTGAATGCGCTGTCAACACTGCCCAAGCTGGCCTTTTGGCATAAAAGCACGGCCATTGTATGTCTGGCAGCATCTTTCTCACAGGATTGTAGAGTGTAGGTATGGGTGAGGGATGGTAGGGTGAAGGATGGTGAGTAGATGTATCAGGAAGGAGTGGAAAACGAGAATGGGAGGTCGGGAGAAGGTGATATGGAAAATGGCTCATAACAATAACACAAAAATTGTTCTTTGCGTTTCATGACACAGCGAATGGCTGGATAACAAGGGGCCCTGCCAGAAGCCTATATGCAGCCATCAGCTTGAAAAGAAAGGCTAAACTTTGTTGAGCATCATTGAGCATCATACTGTCCCTTGCCCATACCTACACTACACAATGTCTCCCAATGTACCTGATTTCCCAACATACAATTTCCCAACATATATATACTCTCTGTAAATTACTTGTAAACTTCAGCTTGATATCTTGTTACCTATTCCAATATCTAAGCCTTTCTTCTTCACCTGAGAAATGACCTAAGCCTTTCCCCCAGCCCATTATCTCCTGTTCCTCCCTGTGAAATACACAGGTAACCACCCAGTCGATAACTAATGGGCATTGCCGAATGGCCTCGCCAAGCCCATGATAGTCCTATTCATCAGTATTGGTTCACCTTCATCCAGTCGTCCTCCTGACTCCCAGCTCTTGGCACACCCAGACTTAACACATACCACACATTTGTATACCCCAGGACAATTTGTATACCTCAGGACAATGTCCCACAGTGACAACATAGAATGTCACTGCTACATGACAGGGGTGTGTTTCGTGATTTTTATGGATGCTGCATTGTTGTCCACCCAATGTGACCAACATGGTGCAGGGGAGAGGAAGTCCGCAGGCTCATGCAACACATTCTCATGAGCTTGTGTGGACTCTTTCTCTACAATAAAATATATGTGAGACAAAAAAAAAGTAGCACAGAAGCTTTGAGCTAAACATACTGAGTTGGAGGTGGTTAGAAAGATGATCATGCTGGTCAGGTTGTCCACATGGTCTGGCAAGACAATCACTTGGGAATGAGAGTTGTGTTGTGATGTAGAACCACTGAGTGCTCACTCACCAGTTATTTAGATCGAGATTCCAGGTCCTGGGACAACCCCAAAGAACCAAGGTGTTCCACATGCACATAGAATGCAAGACAACTGATGTAGATGGACTGTCAGCTGAGCTAGGGTAACACATGGAATTCAAGGGGAGTGGGTGCAAGTCAGTACAGGAGATCTTGCAACAGCTAGGCCTGCCAGTGAGTTATCATACAATACAAAATTTGCACATTGGAATAGGTTTATGACCTAGTGTCAGCCGAGACAGGGCAACTGATGAAATTTGAAGCGGTGGTGCAAGTTAGTACAGGACATCTTGCACACCATTGCACATGCAGGATGACGGATAATGGAATAGGTTTATGACTTAGCATAGCAGATATAGAAGAGTTGGGCTTTAAATCTCACCTACAAAGCACTTTGCTGAATAGGGGCAGCCGGTGGTGGCAACATTGACGGAAATGTGAGCAAGGAACACAGAACCCGATCATCTGTACACGGATCTTTCTCCTGTCTGACCGCAAAATCAGATGAAATTCAGATATGATTTAGCAATTCTGTTATGAGCCAGTCCCATTTCTCTGTTCTCCTGCTTCTCCTGCTTCCCGATCTCCCACTTCCATACCCTTACACTTACTCCACTTCATGACACTAATTACTCACATTTATATTACTTCCCCCCACATCATTAGTTCATGCCCCCTGCTCATACTCCACAGAACTATGGATATGTCTCCCCTTCACTCCCACCTGACACCTGCATACTTAAAGGCAGTCAAGACTTAGCCTCAGAGCCTAGTCAGCTCCCCGCTCTCGCCAGGGTTCCCACCACCCAGTCTCTGCTATCTGGATGCCCATTCCGGATTCCCATTCCCTCACTCCCACACCCTGCAATATGGCTGAAAAATATGGCTGAAAAAAAAGGGACTGATGGGCACTTTTGGGTTCAGCTGCACTTAAACATATCCAGCCCTCCTCTTTACGAACACTCTGGGAGATCTTGGGAGATCTGAAAAGCCTACCATTTCTCATGTCAACAGCAGAAAGACAGGATGGGTGTACTTGAGCCACCAAGGAACAGACACTATGGTTGGATGAGAAGGCAAAGACATTGGTTATTGTGAAGGGTGCTGAGTGCCAGGTTTTTGTGAGCAAGTCTCAGACAGAGTTCTTTGAAAGATGGCCAGAAGCTCAGAGGAAAGAGCTTGACTTAGCCTACAAGAAACACAAAAAGGTCAGTACATGTGGAAAGCCACCTTAGAGAGGCTTACTGAAATTGCACTGTAGCAAATCACAACAGTACAGTTAGTCATCTCATGCTCAACATTGACATTGCCAGTGGTGAGGCCTGAAATCGGTAGCTCCAAGATCTGGAGATATATTGCCACCTCTACTATGGGGTACTCATGAAGGATGAGGTCAACACCATGAGGTTCTGGCAGCATGACAAGAATGACCCTGTTGTTATTTGTACCATTCAGGATGTTCGAGAATCGCAGGAGAGGGAGGGGACAAATGATGATGTACTTACTGCAGAGGAGATCCAGAGGTAGTGTTCCATCTCGTTCATTGCTTGCATTGCAATGCACACACTCACATGCTCATATGCCCAGTATCAATGTTGGTATGCTACCCAATGGGAAAACCATGCGAACTGAAGATGAGAGGCTCTGGGAGCAACACAACATGGACTATTTGGCATGGCTGGAGAAAACATACCATATGTTGATCATGAAGCACTATTTGAGTCAGTTGCTCACCTAACAATGGCTGACCACCAAGAAAAATAAGTCCATGAAGATTGTGCAAGAACTGAAGTCCAGTCCAGAGGAGATGAAGTTCATTGACATTGCTGATGTGGCTGCAGATTTGGATGATAGTAAGTATGAGCCACATAGTAACAAGAATGAGAGTTGTGGTGATGATAACATTTTACCTCACATAAAGCATCCACACAAGAAAGTTGTGGAGGTTCTCAACAAGAGCCAATTTCTCCTGATCTCCCGCTCCCACTCTCCACTCCTTTTACACAGGTAACCACCTGGTCGATAACTAGTGGGTGTTGCCAAATAGCCTCGCCAAGTGACGGTCCTACTTGACAGTACCGGTTCACCTCAGTCGTCCCTCCTAAGTGGACTTAACACCTACCCACAGTGTTAATGCTGCCACCATTGTCCAGGGCGTCTGCTCATCCTCTGACCCCTCATCAGAAGATTGAGGTAATTATTTGTACACCCACTTCTGAGAAGGCTAAACAGAACCAGATTTATGATTTGATGAAGAAGAAAGTGCAGAGCAATGCATCCATAAATGCCATAGTGCCACCTCCACCTGTGATGGCCACAAGCATCAAGGGGGCCCAGCAATGAGGCCACACTATTCCACCAAAGCCTCAAGTGGTGATTCTCCTGCAATGTCATGCAGTGCATCAAAAGCACTGTGTGACCTCGGTGGTTGGCACTTGATAGAGAATGATAATCATGCTGCACATATCTTTTTTGAGTTGCACATGAGAGGACAATAAGTTGGCACTTGATAGAGAATGATAATCATGCTGCACATATCTTTTTTGAGTTGCACATGAGAGGACAATAAATATGAGGAAGTTGCATGGGATATAACAAAAAGACAAGATATTTAAAATGCTGTTTATCGAAGTTGCGAGTGTAAACAGCGCAGGAAGGAGAAATACAGAAGACGGGTGTTGTGGCACATGATGTGTCCATCATGCTGTCGATCATCCTTTTCTTGCATTCAATTTCTCTTTCCTTCCTATTGCACTTTTGATAATTTCATGGCTGAATATGTCGGGCTTGCATTCCAGTTCAGTATACATGTATCACAGTGCCTAAGAAGCGTTCTCAACTAACTGCAGCCTGTGATGGAAACCCTTACACATTGCCACATTGTCCACCAGGCAGATGACTCCACACCAGTTCAGTGGTGGTCTGGGTCAACCTCTTTGGTCCCCAGCTTGCAGCCAAGGGTATCACTCCCAGTTTGCCTCTTTTTCCTTCATTTGCACACCCTGTTGGCAGCTCTGTGATCCCTCACCATCTATGCCTGCTGCTGCACCTGTTGACTTCAACTCAGAAGAATTCTGCCTTCTGCTTCACTATTTTGGCTTTGCTAGTCTGGTGAGGTGCCTAGGGAGTAGAATTTATCAAGGGGTTATTATTGGTTGTAGTTGATACTGATTTCAATTAGCCTGAAATGGGCCAGTAGAGAGGATCAATTGCTGAACATTGTTATCTTTGTAGAGGCCATATTTTCTTTTGAATCACAATCTCACCTTTTTTTTGTGTTCACATCTCCTATCGGACTTGCATGTTCTTTTTTTGTTCTTAAGCCTATTGGGCATCATCTAAGATAGGCTTGCTGTAGTTTGCAGTTGTTTGCAGTTTTATTCTATCTGTTTAACTGAGCCAAACTCTTTTAGTCCACTACTGATGCAGCAGTGGTCCCTGCAACACCATCCAAGTGACTAGATTCATCTGGATGTTGTTGAACCCACATATTCAAATGTGCTGAATACACCTTGAAAACGACTGAATGCATCTGAGAATATTCAGGCACACCTGATATGAGTCAACCTGTGCTGCCCAGGGGTCTGGAGATATTTAAAGCCAGGTTCCCGTTGATTCCAACCCAATTGATCTTACCATCTTTCCAACACCATCAGTGTCCAGCCACCCCTCTGAATGCTTTGTACACCATGATGATTGAGAAGGGTGCTGAATATCTTGCACTCACAGACTCACCTATTGCTGCACCTCGTGTCACATCACTGACAGCAGTTGAGGAGGAGGAACCGCCAGATACAGTGATGGGGAGTGTTAATGAGATGCCAGACAACTTGCTGCATAGTGCTGAACAAAATGCAATTGTCCACATCCAGATGGCCATAAAGGGCATGCTCAATGTGGCCATTATCACTGAAAAGGCAACTCACACCTTGCTGGACACCTTGATGTCACCATAATAGTATAATATTACCTAGAACCTTAGATCAAGATGTGTTAGATAGGTGTGTGAGAATCACTAAATGACTATATTCCAGTAAATTTCAGGAATTCCAGGAATCATTAATAGCTGAACCACAGCTGTACTATAATTCCAGGAACACATTCCAGGAATTCCAGCAAACACCCTGTCTCCCACTGCTCTCCATGCAAAGGCCATTGGTGTCATACTCCCACCCTCATCCCGCCCCCATCTGTACCACACTTATTTGAGCTCTAAAAATCACCAAAAAAATTGTATTAAATAGCATGATACGCAACTACTCAGAGATACCATAAGAATTAAACATGTTCATGTCCATACCAGAAAAATTGAAGCGGTCACTATAAAAGATCATACTGGTGGCATTCTGTTAGCAGCAGGTAGTCCTGAAGGCACTGGGATGCAGCACACACAAGTCAAAGGTGGATTCAACTGTCTACACAAGGTACACTACTCACCTGGGATGCAGCACACACAAGTCAAAGGTAGGGACTTGGGGCTGCTCCCAGGACACATTTTTATCGGTCTGGAACCTATTAGTAATCAAGGAAGCAAATACCAAAGCAGGTGCCTTTATGAGTCATCACCAAAACAAGTATCTCCTTGAGTCATCACCCAGGTGCTGTATCACCTTCAACACATTCATGGACAACAAGTCTCCGGCCCCACCCCCCATACTTCCAAAGGTGCTCATACAGCCATCAATGGGATAATTGCTGCTGGAATATTGATAAATAGGCACCTCCCATTCTGTGCAGGGAGGGGTCTGCAGGGTGGTGCTATTGTAAGGTGAATCTATACCTTGGAAAACATGAGACACAAATTCACTTAAGGAAAAGAGCTCAACATACCAGTGGGTACCATGGGTACCATGGGTTAAGGCCCAAACAAGGACCAGGAATCCTCTGAGGTGCTGCTATTGGATGAGGCAGGACTGATGCCTTGGAGGCCGCTCTCTGGATCTTCGAACATCCCTCCATGGAATGCCCCATTGAAGGCGACACCACCATTGAAGGAGAAATTGAAAGCGGAACTAAAGATATTGATGCTGGTAGGACCTGACACAGATCTAGAGCCACATCCACTGTCTTTCACCCTTTTCAAGATTGAACCTATGCCAGCTGACAGGTCATTATCACCAGAGGCCTGCTGGTCTGTTGAATCCCTTGCCAGCATCATTGGCAAGTCCAGGGGGCTGGCGGAATGGGTATCATCACTGATGTCATCATCTCTCTGCTCAGACTCACTATTGTCCTCTGAGTCACTAGTCGTAGCTGTGAATGCAGAGGCTGAGGATCTGGTGTGGGAGGAGTGAGGATGACAGGTGCCAGGAGTTGCTGCTGTTGATGTGGTAAAGCACACCAGATATGGCTGGCCATGAAATGAATGGAGAGTCATCATGTGTCACATGTAATTTTCACTTTATCTCATACCATCCACATCTCATCTCACAAACTTCACCATACAAAACATTGTATCAGCATCGATAACATCACATGACCATTCTCACTCCTGTACTTATTACACCACGTGTATATGCATGGTCACCATGATTCTGATCAGTCCTTCAGACATCACCTGCCGGCCTGATCATTATTGATACCTCGTATATAAATCACATGTATTGGTAGTAGGAAAAACAGGAACTTGTTTTCTCACTTTGTGGCATAATGACCATTGACCATGTGTGACCATTTATCTCTCAGCCACAATGGCATCCACCACTCCACTCCCCCATATATTTGGCTTCATGCCCTCTGCCGACTTCATATTTCTCATGCCACATGTTTCTTACTGCTTCAACTGCTCACAGCTGACCTCCCAACTCTCATCCTAACCACAAATGATGAAGGTGACCATGTTCTGCTCTTCCTCATGGAGAAGCAGGATGACTCTGTGTTATGAGCTATGCCCATTATCACCTTTCTCCTGATCTCCTGATCTCCCACTCCCATTTCTACTCCTTCCCAGTACATCCACCCTCCGTCATTCACCTCACCGTTACTCACCCATACCTACCACTCCACAATACTGCGAGAACGTACACCTGTTACTACCAGTAACCTCCCACATACAGCTCCATAGTACAAAGCGCAGTATAACTCCACCTGACTCCCGCTCCCCTCCCACACCTCCCGACGTACCTGGTTTTCCCAAAAGTATATATACCCCCTGTAATGTACTTGTTGAGTCTCAGTTTTGATATCTTGTTACTACTCCAATCCTTATATTCATTTAATACTCCCAAGCACCCAATCCAGGATGTGAACTCACTCAGTTGGTAAAGACACTTCCACGAGGATTAGAACCCTTGCATGCTATGCCTATTGTCAACTAAGGGATCGGACCACCCACTGCACTAGTGGTCCACCCGCACCCAGCCCTTCCTGATATCCTTTCAACAGACTCCCTCCGGTGCGCTCTCAGTCACCCGCCTCCCGATACCCCTCCATCATTGGGTCTCAGTATCAAGCCATGCCATTTGACACACCAGTCGTCTCTCCCAGCCGTCATCATTCACCCAAACACCCGGCCACCCAGTCATTGATACCCGGATGTCCATCCCAGGCTCTCGTCTCCTCATCCCGGTCCCTCTGAAATACTACGGGTAACTCAACCGAGTGAAGACTAGTTGGCGTTGCCGAATAGCCTCACCTAGCCCGTAGACGTTCCCTCTGCCTTGATACCTTCGGGGCTCACAACCTCCCATTTTGGGAGCCAGACGTTCCTCCCGGTTCTCCCACACCTGACCCCTGATCGGTCCAGCACTTCATGTTTGTCTTGTAGATGCAATTTCTCCAGAACCAGTAGGTCAAATTGCACAAAAATTGGAGCATTCAAATGTGCTGCTAAATGTGCATGTTTTCAGATCAAAAAATAGCTAAAATAGGTATTTTTCTTTTTTGGAAGTTTGTGATACACAGACAAAAAAAAAAACAAATTTGATGTAAATACAAGATATGTAACTCTGTACAAAGTATCTTTCAGACATAACTCAAGTCATGATAAGTTAAACTCTTACTGCTTTCATTTCATAGTCAGCATTGCATGTTATATGTCATTGCCAGTATGTGGTATGCGACACACAACCAAAGCTTGTGAAATTGATGTAACTAATGTCTTTGACAACAAGTCAGACCTTTAGCACAGGACCTCTTCAGATTATTTGCTATCAGCTGGACACCTTCCTAGACAGAAAGATGTTCCACTGTCCCACTTCCTAATATGGAAGATATTTGCATCAGTGATCCTTGTTGCAACAATGCAATGTTATGAGGGGGGGTGCACCCAGTTGGATTGGGAGGCCAGAAGGGCAACCAGATGACCGGTGCACCAATTGGACAGAAGGTCATATCAGTTCAACAGTCATGAGCTTAGTAAGGCTATTAAACAATACTTACTAGCTATCTTAGTAGTTAAGTTACTTGTGGTTTTTGGAGAAACTGAGGTGACACAGAGGGGATCCCAGGATGACATCTGAGAATGAGTGTCTAGGAACTCTGAAGAACACTTGGAAACCTGGAAAGTCAGGATGTGGACCTTGGAGTCAGGTTGAGCAGAAAGGAAGAGGGAGTGACTTCACCTTGACACAAGGCATGGTGCTCTGCACTGAGATAAAGGTAAAGCAAAGGGGAGTGACTAACAAGTATGCCAGAGATCAGGATAGGCAACCAGGAGAAAGTCTGGAGTCGAGAAAAGGTACCTGGGTCATATGACTGATATAAAGTTCGAACATGATGTAATCTGTCAAAGGTTTTCAAATTTATAGTCTGTTATAAGCTATTATAGCTAAGGATAGGTTTAAGTTTACTTAAAAATGAGTCTGTAATCTAATGATTTAGTTATAACATAGCCCTTAAAAGAACAGTTTCTGCTTAGGTTAGAGACTAGTGCAGAAAATTGTATGATGTATGATGAAGACTAGATAGATTCAAGTTCATGATGTGACTGAACATCTATTTGAAATAGTACAATATATAACTGAGAACAAAAATCTTAAAGTAGCTCAAAAGATCAAAAGTAAACTGAGAACATAAAGAACATAAAGGAAGTTAAGATCAAAAAAAGCCAAAAGCATAGAGTGTCTCTGAGAGCCTCTGAAAGGTTTTAGATCTGATATATGATCAATGGATATTCTGAGAAGCTCTACTTAGATCTAGAACTGATGTGTGATCAGTAGATGATCTGCATAGCTCCAGATCTGACAGTGATCAATCATTAACTTGACAGTGTTGAAGGTGATACAGCACCTGGGTGATGACTCAAGGAGATACTTGTTTTGGTGATGACTCATAAAGGTACCTGCTTTGGTATTTGCTTCCTTGATTACTAATAGGTTCCAGACCGATAAAAATGCGTCCTGGGAGCAGCCCCAAGTCCCTACCTTTGACTTGTGTGTGCTGCATCCCAGGTGAGTAGTGTACCTTGTGTAGACAGTTGAATCTACCTTTGACTTGTGTGTGCTGCATCCCAGTGCCTTCAGGACTACCTGCTGCTAACAGACAGTGGGTCAAAGATAAATGCCCTTTTGCTAATACAGATAGCGGAGATTGGGTGGCAGGAATCCTGGTGAGGTTTGGGGCTCAGAGGGTGGTGAGTAATGCTGGTGAAATACACCAGATTGGGCCAGGTGTGTAATTCGCCTAACCCTCAGATTGACCACCAGGACTGCCCAGGATCGTTCAGACAACTAGGCCTCACAGGTCTCGCATTCAGCAGCCTCCCAGCAGTTCCCAGCCATCACTGCCTACTTCACCTACTGTCACGTGACTCCCGCCTGTCTCTGCCACCTAGTAGTGAGCTTCCCCCACCCCAGCACATTGATTAAGTCCCGATGAGCTTCCGCCTCCAATTGGATGTTAGTTGGAAGGTCTCTGTCACTGACTGCATGTATCAGAAGCAGATGGAGTTGGAACATTGTGACTGCACCATGTTAGAGTCATGGTGGAGCAAGGGTACAGGGTTCTATATATAGTAGGTAGCAGGTATTGGTACAGAAGCAATCAGAGTTGCATTTTTTGGACAGACACAATTCCCCATCATTCCCCTTCACTATGAGGTCCTAGGCATCATTCAGACCGCTTTTCTTGAGGTTCCAGTAGTCAGCCACTGTGTACTTAGCAGGCAATTAAGAATCTAATTGGTTTTATTTGTTCTCCTTGGTTTCCCAGTGTGTCTTTTGTCCGCCCACCCTCAATACAGCCTCAGGATCATATCACCTCAAGGTCATATAATACTGCCATCCTTCAACAGTCCCGACCATTTGCACCCACTCAGATAGCAGGACCCCACACCCTTCAGGAAGGTCACAGCCTTCAGTTCACCTCCTGCACACCTCCAAGCAGACACCGCCTGACATGACACGCTCACACTGCACAGACTGCCACTTCGACTTCCAAATCCCATTCTGACTCCTGATTGTCAGTGTCGCACCTGATTGCATTCTCCAGGTACCATTCTGACAGGCTTCCACCACTGACTTGCCTCCATCGAACCTCAAAACAGAAGCCTTCAGATACACACCACCTACATCGCACCTGTTCCAGCATTGAGCTCCCGCATCTGCTCCAATCCCTGACAGCTCGTATTCCTCATATATTTCAAAGACAACATCAAACAGCCCCTTTGAACTTGCAGCCTCCTTTTTGCAGCTCCTGCAGCCTAGCCTCAGCACTCATCTAGGGGAGGTTCAGTTGATTTGGCTCGCCACAGTGTCAGTTCTGCCTCCACCCCTAGAGCTGTTGGCTTCTCTTCACTGGGTGCAGTAGCAAGAGAGCGGAAAGCTGACTGGGCTCTGAGGCTAAGTCCTGACTGCCTGTTAAGATCCTATGGACTGGATGATAGTAGGGGCTGCCTTAGTTAATATCAAGACTAGATTACTAATTACTACAATGTAAAGTGAAGCCTTATATACTCGGGTGCTTGGGTGAATTGGGAGATGCGGGACGAATCAGGAGGTGTATGTAGTGCACACACAGTAACTTACTATGGAGTGTAGTGTGCCTTTGGGGACGAGATAAGTGAGTGTCGGGTGGGAGTGAAGGGGAGATGTGTCCATAGTTCTGTGGAGCGTAAGCAGGGGGTATGAACTAATGACATAGGAGGGAGTAATATACTTGAAAGTAACTAGTGTCATGGTGGGGAATAAGCGTAAGGGTGTGGACACAGGAGATCAGGAGATGGGAGAAACAGGAGAATGGGTAAATGGAAACAGCTCATAACAGATGGGAGAGGTGGGAGAATGGAGAAACAGAATTGGCTCATAACAGAGTGGCTTTTCGGCTACATCTCTGGAAACACCTACAGCTGCCATTACCATGGAGGCTTTAGAGCTATATCACCAGCTTCAGCACTGGAAGACAAGCCTTAGCATACAAGCTATGGTTAAAACACTGTGTGATCTTGTTGAGTGCAAGACTGATCAGGGCTTGGGAGCAGGAGAACCAGAAGGAATCAACCAGCTCCTGAGGTGAGAGGCTGGGAGCCCCGAGGGTATCAAGACAAAGGGAGCATCTACGGGCTAGGTGTTATGAGCCATTTTCCTTTCACCATTTCATCTGATTTCTCCTGATCTCCCGCTCCCACTCTCTACTCCTTTCCGGTGCATCAACCCCCATCCTTTGCCTTACCATCCATCACCCTTACTATGCTCCACAATACTGTGAGAACCTACATCTGTAGTTACCAGTAATAACCCACTTACAGCCTCGTAGTATTTAGCGCAGTACCAATCCACCCAACTCCCGCTCGATTCCCACGTCTCCCAATGCACCCAATTTCTGATGTATATATACACTTTGTAATAACTTGTATTCCTCAGCTTGATATCTCGTTAACCACCCAATATCATAGCTTTCTTCTTTACCCGAGAAATGACTTAAGCCTGTGGAGTTCCACCACTCTCTCTAGATCCTCTGTTGTCGAGGTCTCTGCTCTCCACGACCTGGGAGGACTTAAACTCTCTAACGCTAAGTCACTCTCCTCTCTTACGGTGCCTGAAACCCTTTTCCCCCCGGGCTGCTATCTCCCGTTCCTCCCTGCAAAATACACGGGTAACCACCCGGTCAATAACTAGTGGGCATTGCCGAATAGCCTTGCCAAGCCTGTGATGGTCCTACTCGACAGTACCAGTTTGCCTCACCTGGTCATCCTCCCGACTCCCGGCTTCTGGCGCACCCAGACTTAACCAACTAGTCTTCACTTGATTGGGTTACCCATAGTATTTCAGAGGGGGCATGATGAGGAGTTGAGAGCCCAGGATGGATGTCCGGGTATCAGTGACTAGGTGGCCAGGTGCTTAGGTGAATGAAACTGACTGGGAGAGACAACTGGTGTGTCAAATGACATGGTTTGATACCAAGACCCAATGGTGAAGAGGTATTGGGAGGTGGGTGACCAGGAGCACACTGGAAGGAGTCTGCTGAAGAGATATCAGGAAGGGATGAGTGCGGGCAGACAACTGGTGTGGTGGTCCGAGCCCCTTAGTTGATAATCGGCACAACATGTGAGGGTTCTAATCCTCGTGGGAGAGTCACGTCAACTGAGTGAGTTTACATCATAAATTGGGTGCTTGGAGTATTAATGAATAAGGAATGGAGTAGTAATGAGATATCAAGACTAAGGTTCAACAAGTAATTTACAAGGAGTATATATACTTCAGGAAAACTGGGTACATTGGGAGGTGTGGGAGGGGAGCGGGAGTCAGGTGGAGCTATACTGCACTATGTACTACAGAGCTGTATGTGGGAGGTTACTGGTAGTAACAGGTGTATGTTCTTGCAGTATTCACTCCGGCAAAACTTAAATTTTGGGCTACCTAAAACTGTTCCGAAAATTAGTTGTTTTAGTACAGGTTTCAGCCATTTAAAAAGTAATAAACAAATTCATA
>KN882089.1:9953-254620 GCA_000934395.1 Fistulina hepatica ATCC 64428 | reverse complement strand
ACAGGGAGCCCTCGGAGGCACAACATTCTTCCGAGGCGTCTTTAAAAATCCAAGTCGACGAGATTGTCTTTCGGTGCAGCAGGTACCGTAGAAGCAATGGATGGCGATGATACATGCTGTGGTGCCGTTGGAAGTAATCGGCGTGGTGGTGGTGGCGGAAGCGATGCTTGATAGGTTGCCGCAGCGAAGTATGGCTGTGGCGGTACTTGCGCTGGAGCGTAGTACTGTTGTGTTACTGGTGTTGGTACATACTGCCCCCATGGGTATGGAGGCGTTTCGACGGTGATTGCATTTACTCTCTGGGGAAGACGATGGGCTTGGACTGTGTGTCCAGCCTGTCCGCAGTACATACAAAGATTGTTCTTGGTGCGGCGTTCGCGTTCTTGCGGAGTGATACGTTTCTTTCCTCCAGAGATGTCCATGGCATTTGGATCAGGTGGCGGAGCGGTAATGGTTGGTGATCGCATAGAATTGAATGGATTCAAGCGTGGTGGAGTGGACGTCGTGCGCCAGTTTGGCGCCTGACTTGTTGTTGAGCGAGGAGGTGAGAAGGGTGTTGGTTTTGCTGTAGCGGTACTTCTTTTCTCTTGTTGTCGCTCCCAATGTCGGTTGTCGATGCGGACTGTTAGGTCCGCAAGGGCGTCGAAGGTGGCTGGTTCATCTCTTAGCGCCAGTTCATCTTTAACATGCTCTTTTAGTCCATTCCTAAACGCTCGCATAGTCTGGAACGTGTTCATCTCGTAGCCGGCAATTCGGCAAAGTCTTCTGAATTCTCCGAGGTAGTCGGAGGTTGGTCCTGTTTGTTTGAGGAGTTCGAGTTTCCTCGCGGCAACTCGTTCAGCGTCGAGGTCATAATATGAGGTTGAGAAGTGTTTGACGAATTGTTCAAAGTCGAGGACGTAAAGTGGGTGCGGTTCGTTCGGTTCCGCAAGGGTTTCGAGCGCTTCGTCAGTGACAACTTGCGCCCAAGGGTGTGCTTTTCCTTGGATGAGAGCTAAGGACCAGAGAATAAAGGTTGTATCGGTAGGAAAAGCCGTGACGTTTAACGCCCGATAGAGGCGGAGGGATGAGATGAATGCTCGGGCTTCATCGCCTCGAGTCCCTTCAAATGGAGTAGGCTTTACAGCCTTGACTCCGATGAGTCCTGCAGCGGCCATTCCAGTGGCAACTCCAACATTCCCTACATTGGTTTGGACGGCTGGGATAGTTCTCGAAAAGTTTCGCAGCTGGGCTGCTTGGGTATCGATGAGGCTTTGTTGAGCGGCAATTTGCCCTCGGAGTTCGTTAAAAGCCTCTTGAAATTGCTGCATTGTTGGCAGCCCAAGAAAGGGGTTGGTGGTCGGGGACGTAGTCATTGTAGGTATCAGTATAGTAGTTTCGGTTTTTTATATAAGTAATTTGTATGTAGCGATTCGCGAACACAATGCGTAAGTAAAAGGGCCTTACGGAGTGAGTACACTAATTCCTCCAGGTAAATTTCTCTGGGCAGGTAAATACAACAGTCAAGTCCGCAGTTATTTTTTTTTTTTTTTTTTTTTTTTTTGGCAGTGCGCCGCTGTCATACTGCTGCTGATACGCGTAGAGTACTGAAGGCGTCTGCTCGCATCACTCTGTGCGCAATGCAGAGCACGTGATCGTACCAGATTCTATCGCTGCTGTACTTCCAGTAACATTCCCGCGCTACCTCGCGCGCAGTGCAGAGCGCACTAGCTGCGCTAGGCACATACCGCTGCTGCACTTCCAGCAGCCATCTCCATATTCGTCTGTTTGCAGGCAACTGGGGACTAATCTAAGAACATTTGATCAAATTTGGGTTAATTAGTCACAAGTCTGCACTGAGTGAACTACGAGTTAAAACTCAAATTCAGAGAGCGACGTAAGAAAACTGACAGCTCTTGTTACCGAGACCCCGTATAATATACGTAGTAATCGATAATCTTTTCTAAATACCACCTTGTTCTCCTTATCTGCCCTTTTCACTACGTCCCATTCCGTTATAATCATGTCTGCTCGCGACGTTCAGATATCTGACCTCTATTCATGTCACACTTAGTTTATTCGCTCAACCGCTCTCGCTATATTCATGTCCCGCCTGTCGCTCTCGCGTTATATCCATGTCCCGCTTCTCGTTCTCGCGCTACATTCATGTCCGACTTGTCGCTCTTCTTTTGCTCCACCGCAAACGCGATTACCTCGCCTTTCACTTACCTCTCTACCCATACCTGCGCTGGTTAGAGTCGGATGCCACACACGTTCAACAACGAATATATAACTCCGCTCGTACTGTACTACCCACGCATACATCTACGCCTTCCGAAGTCTTCTGGTAGACGGCTACGAAACATATTACGACCCAAGTTAAGGCTCGAGTCGTTCTACTCAACGTGGCGGTCACGCTTATCTCACAGGACGGTGCAGTGTCTGACATTCCACGTCTAAGACATGACCGCTCATTGGTCAAGAACTACCACCACGGGGACACAAACGTGGTCTGGGTGCAGCAAAGGCCAACAAGCACCCGGACATAGGCGAGGAAGGCGGGTAGGTTTACTACAATTAGTGCTAACTTGTAGCTGAAAGCCCCGATGAACAGCCATCCGCGTAGTTTACTCGATGTTCTAGGATACGTTAGATGCGGATGGCAAGCGCGCGTGGTAGGCGTAATGATATATATCGTTAAAGACAGTTATGTCAAATGTGTTTTTTTTACATAAAATGAGAACTCATCTTTATATCTAAGCCGCATACTCAAACGCGAGCAGAGAAAAAAATCAACAAAAAAAACACTAATACTCAAGAAGTTCAGAATATAATATAACAATCTTTGGCCATTCGTCTTCTCTGGTGGTCTCTTGCAGTAGTTTCCTGCACGACAACTACTTCGCACCACGCTACGTCTCGTGCATTCTTAAGCTACGTATTTGCACACCGCCACCTCCTTTCGAACGACTTATACGCCACTCGAGGCTAGAGAGGAACTTGGTTCTTCCTCTCATGCCCTCGAGTGCGTACCATACTGTCATCCACAGAGAGTTCTTCCTCTCACGCCCTCATAGATGCTATTAGTACGACGTTGTAACATATTTCACGTCAATTTATACAACATTGTTTTGCCATACGACGTATGTCCTCTCCTCACGAAGCCAACGACGAACCACAGCCTTCTATTGGTGTCGAAGCCGAAGCCGTTGCAGCTTGTGAGTCCGTGGTAGAGAAATTCAGGACTGGAGACATTTCAAAGACAAGAGCTATCGTCGAAATCCAACATCATATTCCGTACTCTGGGGATTTTGACGATGAAGCGCAGCTTGCCGCTCATACAACGGCTATCGAGTCCTTCGTGCGAAAACTCGACAGTTTCGAGCGCATTTGAGGAGTCACAGGCACACGAGATGATGACGGAGAAGTGGATAAGTCCACGCTTGGAAGAGAAAGATCCATCCGGGCTGATTCCCAACCGGAAGAGGACGTTGGAGGAACGCTTAAGCGACCCAGAGGGACGTCCGATGACGAAGAAGATGAAGCTGTCAGCTCGTCAGGACGTAAGTTCGACCTCGCGCGACTTCCGTGGAATACCAGGAAGAAATCACGCGAGACCGACTCCTCCACCATCTCTCCTGCGACGATTGGGACCGAGGCCCGTAGCGCATCCATCCTACGCACTGTCGAGATCCTGGAAGCTATCAACGTTGACGTCAAGCGAGCTCGAGCCGACCTACTCATCTCACTGGATGCTCCCCAGTTCCCCGAATCACAGTGGACCAAACTCCTCAATGGAGGAACAGCAGATTTCGACCTTGTCCTCTCGGGGATATACGTGTCCGCCGACGTCGAACGAACCACAGAGCACATCGGTGGACTGGAGTTCTCGTATGTGTCCACAGCACCTTCCAAGCGAGTCCGCGACTATGGGGACTGGATCACGGCTTTCGACAGTTTTGCCGAAGCCTACACATTCATCTTCTCTCATCGATGAGAGGAACTGCGGCGCTACGCCGAGCACGTCAAGGCTTTCTTCAAAGCTAGACCAGTGTCAGAGCATAGCGGTGTCATCGCATACGACTCTGCCGTCCGCACCCGAGTTGGACAACGACATAGCCTGCTCCACACCGACTTCCTCGAATTCCAGGATCTCCAGATTCGATTCATCTTTAGTCCGGGCGCATTCGCCACTGGATCGACCTCACGATACGTCAAATCTGGAACATCCTCCGCTACAGGAAAGAGAAAGCAAAGTAGGACGCCGTGCCGCAACTTTAACAACGGGGTCTGTCCCCGATCGGCCGTCTCCTGCTACTACGCCCACGTCTGTGGGAAATGCCGAGCCAGAGGGCACGTGGACAAAAATTGTGAGAAGAAGTAGACAGTTCATGTCGCGATACGCACCGAAATATGCGCGGAACCTGGTGTGGTACCAGGCTACCGACGGAGACCCTTCCTTCGTGAAGGAATCCCTCGCCGAAACGTCCTTTACTATGGAACCAGTCCCAGCGCCTCCTGCGAATGAATTGTCCAATCACACTGCACTCACGACCATAGCCAATTTCCCTCAACTCTTTCCTATTGTGACGCCCGTGAATGTAGACCGCTTTGAATGCCTGCTTCAGGACCACCCGAATCATAGCCTTGTTCGATCGGTTTGCCGCAGTCTGCGTGATGGGTTTTGGCCATGGGCAAATACCGCTCATCGTGAATATCCCGTCACGTACGACAATTCGCAAGGTTATCGTACGCTTGCGGACCCTGCGCATCTTGCGTTCGCCCGCAAACAGTGCGCTGCGGAGGTCGAAGCTGGACGGTTTTCTGATTCTTTCGGCCCTGATCTTCTCCCTGGCATGTATGCGGTGCCTATGTGGGTTGTCCCAAAGCCTCATTCGGACGGTCTCCGCCTAGTCGTCGACCACAGCGCTGGCAATTTCTCTTTGAACTCAATGATTCCTAAGGCCGAGCGCACGGTCCACTTAGACGGTCTCCAACAACTTGGTGAGGCACTCATCTCTGCTCGAGAGCGACACCCGGATCGCCCGCTAGTCATCTGGAAGGCCGACGTGTCTCACGCGTATCGCATTCTTCCCATGCACCCGCTCTGGCAGATCAAACAGACTGTTGTTCTCGATGGCGAGCGGCGCGTCAATTTCGACAATGATTTCGGTGGTGGCGGCTCGGGCCGTGTTTGGAGTACCTTTTTCGCTCTCGTCCTGTGGATTGCCACGTTCATCAAGTACATCCTCGACTTGTTCGCCTATGTCGACGACACTTTTTCGTGGGATTTTGCTGACAACCTAATCTGGTATGAACCTTACCTGGCATGGTTCCCAGCGAAGCAATTCACGCTTCTATGTCTATGGGATTACCTCGGCATACCACACGAGAGAAAGAAACAAGAATGGGGTACTTCGCTCACCATCATCGGTTTCTCCGTCGACACCAACCAGATGTCGATCACGATGCCCGATCAGAGCCGCCGTGATCTCATCGCCGCTTTACGTGCGTTCGCGATCCCCAGACGCAGACGCCCCCTCGTGGAATTTCAGAGACTTGGCGGCTGGGTCAACTGGGCGCTGAACGTGTACATCTTATTGCATCCTGGGCTCAACACGCTTTACGCGAAGATCAGAAACAAGAACCAGCCACTGCAGGCACTGTGGGTCAGCAAAGCCCTTTGTCGCGAACTTTTGTGGGTCGCCAACCATCTGGAGACGTCCACTGGAGTGTACATGCTTAAATCGCCCTACTGGGACCCTGCGGACGCTGATCTCAGTCTCTTCACCAACGCGTGCCCTTCCGGCATGGCATTTTATTTGCCCGGCGCAAGTCTTGGCTTTCAATGCATCACCGACTCCGTGCCCCTGCCTCAAGGGATATCCCATGATCGTATTTTCTATTTTGAGGCACTCGCCGTCGTCTCTGCCATTGCACGCTCCCTTGCCGTGTCGCCGGCCCCGAAGCGACTCATCGTCTGGACTGACAACACCAACACGGTCGACATGTTCAATTCGCTTCACGCGCTACCGCCGTACAACCCTTTGCTTATTACTACCGTCGATCTCCTCATGCGAACCGGTTGTCAGCTGCGTGTGCTTCACGTGCCCGGCGTGCGCAATGCCATCGCAGATGCGCTATCTCGTTTTCACAACGACCTTGCTACACAACTCGACCCTCACCTCCAAATTTCATATTTTATCCCCCCACGATTGTCGACGGGGGCTACAGTAGTATGAATCTTGGCAATCCACGTGCGCGACAGCCTCCTCGTGCGCCGTGGACAATATCGAGGCTAGAGTTCGAGCGTGCGGTTGCAATTAGCGCGTCTGTTGATCTATCGTCTGCCTTGACCTACACGTCTGCCGTTCAGTCCTACCTTACGTTTTGTCGCATGCACCAACTCCCGATTGAGCCAACGCCGGATACGCTCAGTTTTTACGTCGTCTTCATGTCTCACCACATCAAACCATCTTCGGTTAACTCTTATCTGTCCGGCATCTGTTCTCGTCTTGAACCGTTCTTTCCCCACATTCGCGATGCCCGCAGTAGTAATATTGTTCGCAAAACACTCACCGGTTGCCTCAAGCTGTATTCGTCTCCGACACTACGCAAGCGACCGCTTCATCGGAGTGAACTGCTCTGCATCGCACCACGCTTCATCAACAGCACGTCCTTTGATGACGTTCTCTGGTGGTCTCTTCTGCTTACCGGTTTCTACGGTCTTCTTCGCCTTGGCGAACTCGTCGTTCCAGATAACCCCCTACTACGCGACGATCGCAAACTCATACGCCGACTCTCTGTTTCACTAGAGCCCAATGCCTTTTCTTTCCTCCTCCCCACTCACAAAGCGGACCGATTTTTCGAAGGCAATAAAGTAATTGTCCAAGGTACCTCCTCCACCGACAATCCCCTCTCCGCTTTCCGCAAATATTTGGCTCTTCGCGATCGTCGTTTTCCCTTCCATTCCGAACTCTGGCTCTCAGCCAGCGGCTACCCACCTACCAAGTCCTGGTTCCTCGCCACGTTCAAGAATCTCTTTCCAGGAAATGACGTGGCAGGCCACTCTATTCGCGCTGGCGGTGCAACTCATCTTGCCGAGCTCGGAATTGAACCCAGCATTATACAAAGCATCGGCAGATGGTCTTCTGAAGCCTTCCGCATCTACATACGCACCCATCCTGTCATGCTCGCCTCAATACTCCACAGCAACAACTTGCACACACCATAGGTGAGATTGGTCGCGTTCATTCCCATCTCTCCATTCACTTTCCTCTCCATTAGCGCAAACGCCTCCTCGTTTTCTTCTCGCTGTTCATCCTGTACTTATATCGCGCTCTTGCTCTTCGCCCTGTACCTATATTGCGCTCTCGCTGTCCGCCCTGTACTTATATCGCTCTCGCCAACTCGCTTTTTTGATTCACACTGTACTTATCTCCCGTCTATCGACTCGCCGCGCTCGTTGTACTTATATTGCGTTTCCTTGCCTCACTTTTCCGCGTCTATCTCTTCTTTCTTCCTCCTTCTCTCTATTCTATTAGCCTATTAGCTGTCATATAACGCGACCACAATGTATTCGTTCTCGGGCATTCCAGCGGGATGCCGCGAAACACCTATACTCTTATGTGTGTGCAAGCGAGTCCAGCGAACACCTGATTAGATTCTTAATTAGGTAACATCATGTGACATGATAACTACTGATGGAAAACATAGACAAAATTAACAATGACATTGATGTAATTTTAGTAAGAATTTTACACCAGTACTATGTAGCCCAGAATTACTGCAACGTACTTTCGACATTACTGAGAGCACCGGGAACAAGCAAACGGCATGTGAGACAGCTCCATGAACTGTTGCATTGAAGGACCCCTGAAAATAGGCCCAAATCCTTCATCCAACGGGCCTCTCTTTGTCCGACAAAACTTGGGCAAAATCACCCAAATTGTCCAACATTTCATGCATCATGAGGCCTTGAGGCCTCGCACCCGGTGGCGGATTTTTGTCCGACATTGAGATGAAGCATCGGGGCCCGCTAAAAAAAAATTCGGCTCGCACTTTGCGCGAGAGCATAGATCTACATATGAACGACATGAAGGAACGACCAGGACGAAATTCCGAGTCTTCGCCCCCGTCTGGCTGTCATACATACATCAGTCGAACTGTAACGTCTACCGCCGCTGCCCAGGCGGCCCTCATGTCCGACATCTGGATCCGGGCTCCCAGCTCTGCTGGATTATTGTCCGAATTAAGCGCTGTCCAAAGTAGTGGTGTCAAAGCGAATTGGAGTCTGTATGCGTTTTGACAATCCATGTGTTACTAATACTAGTCCGCGGATAAGGACGCAATGCCATGACCTTGTAAGATCACAGGTTCCCCGTACCACGCGATGAAATACATATAGAAAGGTGAAAGAGAAAAAATGACATAATACAAGCGGACCCAATCCGTTCGGCCTCGGCTGATGACAACGACATGTACTAGCACGTACTTACAAAGCACGATTGAGTTGGAAGCAATGAGAAAGAGGAAATGAGATGAGAAGCACGAAAGCATCGATGAAAATTAAGATGGAAAATTTGATGGTATTAAGTGGAGAGAAAACGCGAAAATGAAAGGAAAACAAGGCGGGCGGTCGGTGAGCGGAGGGGAATAAAGTTTAAACTGCGGACACATGATCCTAAGGGGAAGGCCCAGAAATTTCTCTCTCTAATATGTGACGGCGAAACTGCGTAAAGCCTTCTCGTCCATAGGATCCCGGCGTGGGGGCGCCATATTCCGAAGATAAGCCAGGGGTGCCAGAACCTGGACTTCAGGATTGTCTGGAGCAGACGACACTAGTGGCATTTCCCCGACGTGCGCTGGCGACGATGGCAGCGTGGCACCGACAGGTGCGCTCCGTGCGCTGTCAATCTCCATGATTGTCGGAACTGTGGCACGGGACCGACCCGTGTAAGAATATTGGGACGTAGGAGGTGATGGCGGCGGCGGCGGCGGCGGCGACGACGACGACGACGGTGGTGCCGCGGCAGCGCTGGCACCCGAAGTAGGACTGTATCGCGAAGACGCCGGACGATCCGCGTTCGACGTCTCCCGCGCACGTCCCTTGGCGGATCGTGCGCTCTTGTACCAACCGACTGGTATCGTCAGTCGCGCAAGATCGGGAATATCATCGACGGTGCGAAGCCGCTCGACGGAGTCGTGGGTGAAATACGCAACTGTTCAATTGTGACAGCAGATGTCAACCATTAACAGATGAACGAATGGGACCACCTAGCGTGCAGAGCGTGGCGAAAAAGGACACGTACTGAGATGCCATTTCCGGCGCCCACGAGAAGTGTCGACAAAGACAGAATACGTCTGTTTAATCAGGCTCGGCTTGAAATTTAGATATTCCATCATGCGTCGGCGGTGCAGGTATAAACTGTGAATGAAGCAAGATGGGAAGAGATGAGCACGTGATTGGACCGTAAGAAGGACAAGGGGAGACAGGAGCCGTGAAACGGACAAACCTCGTGGGTGTCTGCGGCGTTTCTGTCATCACATCGGCATCGTATTGGTCCATGTCTTTCTCATGATAGAAGAGGAACTCCTGTGCGGACGTGGATCAGAACAACAGACAACCAGATACCGGTACGTAGTGGTGGCACGTACATCCCGGACACGGCTGGGACCCCATCGAATAGAATCCGTCCACCGCTCGATCCCTAGCTATATTGTGGGTTAGTGTGGCGACGCGGAGAGCCCGAGTAACGACGCACGCCGGTAGAGTCGACATTCGGGTGGCGCTCCTCCCATACGTAGACAGAGCCGGGAGCGATGCAGCGCCGCTCCTCGGTATCAAGGCGACGGTTGACCATCGGGAGAATATTCAGATTGACGGCATGGAAGATGATCTGCGCATCCAACGGTGTGCGCACCTACATAACGATGGGGCACCGGAAGTCAGCGCTTCAGCTTGTAACATAGCGGCTGGTGAGGGAGACACCGCGCGAATAGCTGTGATAAGCGACTCGGAGATATGTCTGTCACTCACTCGCAAGCCAGAAATCGTTGGGCCCTGCATCAGGGACAGGCCGCGGGTATGTGGCAGTCAGACGGGAATGAGGACCGCAAGGCAGGTGAAATGATTATCGAGGGGCTTGGAAGGATAGAGGGCAGACGGGCTTCACGAAACTCAATTGAGAGCTGCAATCGCACTTTTATAGAAGCACGGATGGAAATGCAATCCTACGGGCCACAGCCGGCGGAATGCGACGGATACCAGTAGATATTTGAAAAGATCTCAGCCTTGTTGCATGTGTCCTTCGGCGGCGACTGTGGATAATGTCAAATGCCACGATTATTGATGCAGGCCTCGCTGCCACGCTAATAGATAGTCTCGAATAGATAGTCTCGAAAGAATTGACTTGAGATGGATCACGATTCAATATTCAAGCCTAGGCTGGAAGATCAAGCATGACATACGCATGGAAGCGTTTATGAATGAGAGTACCGCGTTAGAGTGCTGACACTACTGCCAACTTGCCGAGTAGACTCGCCTAATTCAGCTAGTCGAAGCAGTCGACTACCGGGAAGGGTTAAGCGCGCGTTCAACTGGGTCAGCTCAGCGGCTCTGTTGACGCGGATGAGTGGGTACCTATGCAAGATTGGCAATCAGTGCATTGATACCCCCAAGCGGGATGGCACCCGGAGTCAATTTAGGCGTTCTCAAAGTTCAGTAGTTTCAGTTAGTAGTGTGACGAACAGATAATTGACGTGGGGAGACCGTGACACCGGACAAAAGAGAAAAGTTAGGTAAGTCTCGGAGCATATAAATCTAAGTAGCCTCAGCCAGCAAGGCTTCTTGTCCGCACATCTGCTGCACGATGTCGCAATGCTGCCATGCACGCTGCAGAACGCGAGGGACGAAATGGGCTTTCCGGGAATTTAAGCCAATTTACGTACACGATTCCAGCTCACGAAGGACGGAGCTCCGACCGGAAGACTTTCTGAACCTTGTTTGTAGCTTCCTGCTGATGATGGTCAACGGTCCACGAGGACAGGGACGCCGGTAGCCGAGCTGTTGAAGCAAAGTCGAGAATTTTTTGACTATTCGAAAACTGAAATTTCCGTGAGGAGAGGCGCCAGCGATCTACCGCCGATGATCTCGTCCGGTTGTTGGGACACAGACACGTCAGCAGCGGCCTATATCTGGATGATGTTGACACATCGAGTCCACTTACCTCGCTCCCAAGCATCGCAGCGGCTAAGTTGTTGTGCCGCGGACAGCGTAAATGAAGTCAGGTGGTCTCGACTGCCAAACGCTAGATAGGTAGTGGTTAGACCAACGACCGCCACAGTCCCGTTAGCAAGGGGATAGTGAGTGTTGTTCGGTTTTAGAACACGCCGACCGATGGGCAACGCACATAGATAATGTCGCGAATTGGACAGAGGTGGGGCTTGATATATGCCGAACGGTAGCAACAGCTGCAGAATCAAAAGAGGGCCGTCGGATTTACTTGGACCCCAGATATAGAGTAGCGACATCCCACAGAAGCCAGGTAGCGGACTAGAATTTAATTTTACACAGAGGCTGAATGGCGTATGGACCACTTGAGAAGTGTAGCGTGGAAAAGTTAGTCCCAGCTATGACGGAAAAAGCTACAATTAGCGTTCGGAGGAGACCGAGAGGGCCTAAGAGCTCCTAAGAGCTGGATCAGGCTGGATCCTGTGCACTACGTACTCACAGAGAACTATGAATATAGTCTGAAGGACATATGCATCACAATAACGTGAGCAGGACAATCAATGGGATGTCATAATATTACGTAATAATATTGGGATTTCTCATTTTATTTCAGAGTACATAACCGAGTTGAGTTTTAAGTTGAAATTGTTTGATGGGGTGACTCACGATCGACGCCGACGCCTGTGGTAGCTCGTTCAGTGACTCGATAGGCTGGTCTCTCGCATGTGGATCGTTATTTATCGACATTTCAAGTTTCACGTCCGTCGTTGCTATCTGGCCCGGTCATCGAGCTCATTGGCACACTTCTCTTCTACTTCCATGGCCGATTCACAAGTTTCGGTGGTCCCCGAACGTACCTTGTCCACCGATCCCGTTCTAAAGGTCTACAACTCGCTCACCAAGTCGAAAGTCAGTTCACTTCGACCATCGCGGAATATCCCTGCTATCCATTCACCGCAAACCAAGTAGAACGAATTTGTTCCTCGCAACGGTCGACTCGTCAAGTGGTACAATTGTGGGCCTACCGTCTACGATGCGTCTCACATGGGCCATGCTCGGTTCGTACCTGGAGAGCTATACGCAGAGATATCTGCCTGACTCTGAGAGCCCCACGACAGAAATTATGTTACACAAGACGTCTTGCGTCGTATAATGTCCGACTACTTTGGATACGACGTACACTTTGTCATGAATATAACAGACATAGATGACAAGGTATCAGACCCTCACGTCTCACCATATCATTGCACTACACTGACATCGGCATAAGATCATCAAACGAGCCAGACAAAATCATCTCCTTGAAAAGTTTAGAGAAGACACCTTATCCCTATCATCCGATCTCATTCAGCGAATTCGGACAGCCTGGCATTCATACTTGAGGACAGAGGTGGCTAAAGGCCTTTCTGAGACGGAGCAACCTGCAGAGGGCGACGAGAGCGCCGCGTTGCAAAGGATATGCACCCTTGCACAGGACCCCTCTTGGAAGACGGAATGCCTTCGTAAGGACGAGGCGTTTGACATGAAGCTCACTTCTGTGGTTCGTCGCCTCATAGCAATTCTGAATTTAAACTTTACACATTCACCCGGTTGTTTTCAAGAAAAATGCCGTCGGCGCGATAGAAGCCGCCGAAGCTGAGTTTGCGAAGGGTAACATTGAGAAGGATGTCGCTCATAGGTTAATCGACACAACGAAGGACGTCTTGGAGAGTTCTCTCGACAACGAAGTAAGCAGCCGTTTTTTGCAGTTGAGCCAGCATGATTTGGATAATTCACGTTCATTTCAAATACCCGGTAGTACAAGCATACTGTTACTGACCCTTTCCTATCGCGGAGCCTTGCTGCATACTGGGAAGCCCGGTTTTTCGAAGACATGGCCCGCCTGCGCGTGCGCGAGCCAGACATGATCACCCGCGTCACGGAGTACGTCCCGGAAATCACTGCGTTCGTACAGAAGATCATCGATAACGGATATGCCTACCAAGGTGCCGGGAACGTGTACTTTGACACCCAGGCCTTCGATTCGGCCCCGAATCACACCTACGCCAAGCTCGAGCCCCGTAGCAAGGGTAACCGGGAAGTCGGTGCGTTTAACGTTTAGCTTGTTCGCCATAGACACCGATAGGTTCGGGCTTACCGTGCGCATCTGTCTGTTAGGTGGCGCTCTGCAGCCGGGCCAGCGCGCGTCATCTGACTTCGCGTTGTGGAAGGCGTCAAAACCTGGCGAGCCGTCGTGGCCGTCGCCATGGGGTCCTGGTCGTCCTGGATGGCATATTGAGTGTTCGGTGATGGCCAGCGCAATCCTGGGAAGTAACCTTGACATTCACTCTGGGGGTGTTGATTTGGCGTTCCCGCATCATGACAATGAGATGGCCCAATCCGAGGTTTATCTTGTTTCTTGTGTGCTACTACGCGATGGTGCTCAGTCGTCTCGTAGGCATACCACAACTGCAATGCATGGGTCAACTATTTCTTACACACCGGTCACCTACATATCGAAGGGCTGAAGATGAGCAAATCGTTGAAGAATTTCATTACGATTGATGTAAAGGATAAATTCTACACCTGCGTTTGTTCCTCTTTGCTAAATCTTACAATTACAGGAAATCCTACAAAAATACACCGCCCGACAACTACGATTGTCATTCCTGACGCAGCTGTGGAATTCCAAGATCGACTTCTCGGAGTCACTGATGACTGGCGAAGTCAGAAACATCGAAACCTCATTAAACGTAAATCATCTCAAGAGTTCTCGAGTGGACGCTGATGCTAGGGAAAAAATTGTAGAATTTCTTCACCCTGGTGAAAGCTTTGCTAGCCGATTCCCGTGCGAAGGGACAGACCTCCGACGGGCACCATCACTATGGACAAGCCGAGCGAAATGCCACCTTACGGTGCGTCCGACTTGTGATTCGCAGTTTCTCCTGGGTTGAACCTTATTTTCCTTGACAATGTTCTCAGGCTTAGGGAGGCTCAAGCAGCTTTCCGTGCGGCGCTCTGCGACTCCTTCAACACGCCTATTGCCCTTAATGTTCTCCGCGACTTAGTATCAAACATCAACGTGTACATCTACGAACAGGGTGAAAAAGCCAACCTGAGAGTTGTCGAGCCGGCTGCTCGCTGGGTCGGAGACATGCTTTGCATGTTCGGTCTCGGAGAAGGCTCGCGTGCGCAGCACGACATCGGCTGGGGTCAAGATAATGCAGGTCAAGATGCCGAGTTCAATGTACGTTCTTGATTCTGATATTTTATGTCTTGGCGCCCTTCTACCTTCCCATTCTGTTCAAATCTTTCCACGTCTTTCGGCTGTGGGTTCGTCAACGGACTGCTGATGAATGCCGTCAACAGAAGGAGGCGATTCTCATGCCGTATCTCCGTGTTATGTCGTCTTTCCGTGACAGTGTGCGGACGTTGTGCATGTCGAAGTTCATGGCGCCCAAGGACATTCTTGCCCTTTGCGACAAACTACGCGATGCCGATCTTGTACCGCTCGGTGTCGCTCTGGATGACAAAGAGGGTAAAAGCATAATTTCAAACGGCCATGTCTTCCTCTCTGTGAAATCTCGCTGACTTTATGCTCCGCTTAGACGGTCACGCGCTGATCAAGTTGGTCCCTCCGGAGGAGCTCATTAAGGCCCGAGAGGCCAAACGAGCAGCGGCTGAAGCTAAAGAAGCCGCAAAGGCCAGGGCCAAAGTCATAGAAGTGGAGAAAGAGAGACGATGGATTGAGAAGGCGCGCGTTCCTCCTCATGAGATGTTTCGCCCCCCACACGTTCCCGATGGAACATTCAGCGGATTTACCGATAGCGGAATACCGATGCTCGATGGCGACGGCCAACCGCTTACCAAAAGCCAGCAGAAGAAGATTACGAAGGAATACGCTGCCCAGCGAAAGATACACGACAAATACCTCGCGAGTTTAGAGAAAAAATCATAGTCGTGCAGATACAGGGACTGTTTAGAGCGTGTGGGTATTCGTGCACCCACGTACACACGCTATCAGTATAATATTCCATTGCGTTGTTTTGCCGTCCTGTTTAACACATCTCGTTCCTGTTTTCACCAGTCGCATGCCTCGACCAGCAGCGCGACTATCTTCTCAAGGCCCTTTCTGTCATCCCCGTCGAAGCCGGCTAATCTAAGGCAATCGAGATCGAGCACGCCGAGAGGAACACTGCCCGAGTCCGTATGCAAGATGAGCGGGCACACGATCTCGCTCTTCGTTTCTCCATCACAAGCTGTCCATTGGAAATCAGTCAAATATCGCCCAACACTATAGCAGACTATAGCCAGCGGATCCCACGCAATTGACGGGAGGATATAAAGGACGCCGAAATTCACCTATATGGCCCGGGTACGCGTTTACATCTTCGACGAGAACGGTCTCTCGCTTGAGAAATGCATCCGCGCAGACGCCGCGAGCCCTTCCTGGCGTCGTGTTGATGAACTGGCAGGCCGGCTTTCCAGAAAATGGGCCGAGCAGGAGTTGTCTGTTGCTCGACTGTGTTTTTTCATGCGCCGTCGGCGTCGCTGACAAACGGGCTACCGGAAAGTGTGATTGATCTAGGTAGAAGCCTGGAAAAGACAGTGAAAACCAGAAACAAACGTGAGCTAGCCGGAGAGAATGTCCTGGCAAGGTGCCACTGCTGAGCTGGTTAATACTTGCCACACCAGTTGACTGCTTGATGGGGATCCTGTCCGAAATGAGCAGGGAAAGCAGCCAGGGCATTGAATATCAGGGATGACGCATTTGCAAGATTGGATACCTGAAGTTGGAGATTTCTAGGTTTAGGAACGACAGGAATACGGTAATACCGGTGGATGGAAAAGGAATACATGCCCAATTACGCTGACCATCGATGAGGGCAGCCAGCTGCTCGTGAACATGTTCCCAGAACGCTGTCTTCGTGGTGATGCTAGATATGCGGAAGTGTATTAACAATTAGCGGCTGATATTTTATCGATTGATCGACCAAGTCGTCGTACGTTTCTGGGACGAGCGAGGCATCGGCGTGTGGCATGATGCTTCAACTGGATCGATGGTGCTGTGCAATCGATGGTGGTGGTGGTGAGACGAGAAATTGCAGAATTTTTATGACTTCCTTTAATGGCATGCGCGGTCTCCACATCGTGACTTGAGAACACGTGCTAGCCACGCCCGCCTACTTACGTAAGCGCGCCTTGAGTGTCTTTGCTGGACGTGAGGCTCGCTGGAGTCCACTTAAACTTGTCCGTTTCTCTCCTTCAACTTCGATGGCTCCGTATTTCGAATCCGTTAAGGTGGATTTATATAGTATTGCACATCAATAATTGACGTGCTTATCAATGTGAAGTCTTTCGCCGATGTCCCAGTGACCGACGCAGGCGTCGACACCGTTGCCTTCCTCGAGGCAGCCGAGGGTGTCGTACGCCTCTTCGGTGAGTTGGCTTGCGCCAAATGCCACCCCTGACCTATAATTCAGAATTCGCTACTTCTAGATCTTCTTGGATCCAGCGCCTTCACGGTCGTCCAGAACGACCTCAAGGGCAACATTATTGTACGCCCTCGTGACAACCCCTGTCGGACATTCTGATCGGACGATGCCCATCCTTCCGTTTCCCGCAGAAAGTTCGCGCTCGTTATGAGGCATTCCCAGACCAGTCAAAAACCCTTGAAATGCTCGTTGAGAACGAGAAAGGCGAGAAGAAACGTGTGGCTACAGAAGGCCTCATGTGGCTTCTACGCGGTCTCTCGTTTACATGCAAGTCGCTCCAAACTGCCCAGGCCAATAAGTCCGAGGAGTTGTCTGCCGCATTCATTAAAGGTTACGGGGTCACCTTGAAAAAATTCCACAACATCGTGGTCAAGGGTGTGTTCTCGGTAAGTCTACATGAATTCATCATGCATGTCTATATGGTGACTTTGATCACGTGCATCGCTTCTTGTTCGACAGATCGCCATGAAAGCATGCCCTTACCGCAAAGACTTTTACGCCAAACTTGCAGCGGACCCAGCCGGGGGTCCGTCTGTGTCGGACGATAAGCTCAATGAGGATCTCAATAAATGGCTCGCCGCTCTTGACGCCATCGTAATCAGAATGGAGGTCTTCTACGAGAAGGGTGGTCACAACAAGGGATTTTAGACGATTATCTTATTCACCATGTGTCTCTCGGATTAAACTTACGGACTTACATCCGCTCGGAGGTAGGCCTCCTGGGGCTATTATTGACAGTAACAATAGCGTTACTTACATATGGCAGGCGATAACCCCCAAAGTTGTGCTTGCAAGGATTCGTCTTCTTGACCATGGAAAAGTTGAAACTCGGTTCTTTTGGATCTTTGGAAAATTGCGAAATATTACAACGCAATAACTGCGCATTTCATTATGTGTTGCTGTTATCTTGCGTATCAAGCTTCGCCATCGGATTCGCAATTGATGACGCTTGGATCCTTTTGGTATGCAAATGCTCTTCAGGTGCCGCCTTTTGGCAAGGCCTGGGACGTAGTTGTACGCGGGCCTACAAGCTCTCGCGGATATCTCCGACTGACGAGTCGACGACTGGTTCGTTCACTCGTGTGGTTTTAAGGTTCGCACGGGCCATTGTACGTTACTTAATAGTTTTCTTTTTCCTTCCGCCGGTATTCCGTACTAGCTTACTGCTTCTAATCGCCGACGGACATGGACATGACCACGAAAAACAGCACTTACAACTCGTTCGGTAAGTGACTGTCTCCTAGCGTGTCTCCAGATTGTGCCCTAGCTCGTGTTGTGAAGCCTAACAAAAACGCCTCAACTTCTTACTGCCGCTGACGCCGCTATAGGGGTCTGCGCGTCTTACGCCTTGCGAGGAGAAAGAAAGGAAAATCTCCGCGCACCAGTACCAACTCGCTAAGTGCGCGGGCTTTGTTCGAGGGAATGTTACGTTGCGTTAACCCGTGATTTCATTTCTCGTTCTTCTGAGCACGCCTCGGTCTGTCCAGTGACTCGGATCCTTGCACCATGCATGTGTTACGGTGGATCACCGCATGTCGACGACACGAGGTGAGTGAGGACTCATGAAAATTGACTCAGAGCCCTCGTACCTCCGTCGGACATATTTTTTAAATTTTTGGCGTCCCAGGCTAGATTTTTTGCCGGACAAGTGTGCGACTTTGGCGAAAAGTGCTATGTACGGCTGTCGGACAAACGCGGGAGGCCTCCCTCGGGGTAGATCCTAATGTCGGACTTTGACTAGTGGCGAACTTACTGGTAAGGCCTCCTTCACTCAGTGCGAGTGGGTCAAGTTGGGTGGTAGGCTTACCAATTCTAGCAGAAAAGCGTGAAATCTCCGCGGGAGAGACGTTTGCAGCTCCCCAGCGGGAAATTTTTGCGAAAATCACTATGTTAGGTACCTATGTCGGACAAAAATTGGGCCGCAAACGAAGCTACATACATTGTCGGACAAAGTGGCCCAGAAACGGCCGATTTTCTGTTGGACAAAATGACCCTACTGGGTATGAGGGCTCGGGGTTCTATTTTCATGGGACCTGGTGAATGGTCACGGTCATGCGTTGAATTCAGTGTTTGACACTGCCAGAATGCCTGTCATAAGATGTCTGTCAAGCAGTTCGACGTTTGTCTTTGCCGCAGTAAGTACTAGTATAAGCGACTCGCGGAGTCTCTTGGATTTAGATTCAGGATGGTGTGTTAAAGGAACGAAAAGCTCACGACGGCCGTCGGTATCGGTCAAGCTTGTGTCTAGCCTCGATAAGTTAGAGCTATACGTTATATTTGGAGGTGCAATAAAATTCTAAGCGCTGGCCACCTGGTCGACGACAGGTATTTCCCCGGAAGGACTTACGTAGTCGAAAAACACTCACTCCCGAGGGTTTTCGGTCGATTGTACTGGGCATTTGGGCCTTTTTGGCTATAATAAATGTGCCAATGCGCGATCATAAAATGTGATCGGCGTTTAGTATCGGTCCACACGGTGTTCATTTTGTGGACGTTGCATACTTATTCTTAGTAAAATTCTGTCCGTCCAGTAGACTCCAGATAAGGCAGGCGGCCCCTTTGGAATCGACAGCACTAAATGATGTTCTACCGGTGGTGTAGAGGTAAATAAAATTGATATATCTCAGTCTCTGCACGTCGTATACTTTTGCATAGCAAAAGCAAAGGCTCGTTTACTTATTACCTGCCAGTGTCGAAGTGAATACAAAAGGTCTACAGGCATCTGTAAGTATGCAAGAGACGGACTAGACATACCTGTCTTTGCGCGCGGCATGCAATAGCAAAGACTGATGGCCTAAGGAATACGACGAGCCGTAAATGTAACGGCGGAAGCACAGATAAGAGGTAGAATAAGTGATGGCGAAGATCTACTTCAGGGGGAGTAAGAGAACACACGGCGGATGATACATCAGGATACCAAACAAGAACAATCGAAAAAGACAAAGGCCACGCTCACAAGGAGATACTCAGGAACCATAGAAGAAATACCGTACGTGTGATGCGGGCCGCGCGACGGGCTACATAAAATCAGTACGAATCTCTCTTTCTTTGTGGTTGTGTGTGATACTGGAATCTTCAGGGGCAGATGTGTCCAGAAATTCATCGCCACAAGATATAAGAGAGGAGGCAAGGGAATTGGATATATGTTCATAACAATCAGTAATTACAAATGAGATGTAAACAGATGCAACATTACCAATCGAATGGTTACTTTACCATCCGTGTCGCTCCCCCATTCCATTGTGACACACGATACACGCTCAGCAGACTGACTGTCGAGTGGTCTGTCCCAACAAATCCTGCGGCCCCGCCCTGGATGGCAGCGTCAATCACAACGCTCCACCACTGCCCAAGCTTCTCTGCGGTCTTTTCGGCCTCATGGTCGACGTAACTCCATCCCAGGCTGCGAATTTCTTCCCAAAACTCGTGGCTGGTGTCGTCTACACGAAACAATGATACAAAACCCATCAAAGGGACGGTGATAGAGCTTACCTGAGCTCACGATCACATGCTCGACATTCAACCCACGCCGTTCAAGAAGCTCCTGCTGTACCGCCTTCACTTGTAGATCATACCTGGAGAGCGGTATGTAGCACCTTCCTTCCGGACATTGTTTCGCAAAATCCCCGCGGCGAATATGGACGGATATGTACTATCAGGGAGCAATCAAGTGAGCCGGCGACATGTAAAATTCTGTCATGACAACGTACAGGCGGAAGTGAATTTGATTTCTCTAAATCGAGCGCCTTGCGGGTGTAGGCACTTGCGCGATCCTTGCTCAGCTGCGAGAAACGACTGATTGACGGAGTTAGCTAATGGCTAAAGCAAGCAAGAAATCAGCCGCACATATGTTGCCCGACATAGCGCCAAGCAGGAGAAAGCTCATGGTACCACTCAAAATCATAGATCCCAGCACTCGCCGTGACATAGAACAGGTAATCGAAACAAGCGACGTGGAGGTCGGGAATAGTCCTCTCTCCCGAGTCAGTCGGGAACCAAACAGCGTTCCGCTCCGCGACAAGGTTGCGCGTGTTGTCGTCCCGCGGCCAGGACAGCTGGACCAACGGCCAGAACATGGTGTAGAGGTCGGACTCGTCCGGGCTGCGTCGCGTCCACGGCGGGACGTGCGTATAAGCGGCCTCAAGGCCAAGGTATTGCATGAGTGCTGGAGCGCCAACCGGGCCTTTAGCTGTGAGCGGGCGCGTCGACCAACACCCGAGGGTATCTTGCATCCCTGACCCGTCAGACGCTTTTATATCTGACCATTCAAGAATTGGCATGCGCATGTGCCACGAGAGTGCGTTCACGTCGAAGACATCGCTGAATGCCAGGACGCCAGCATCGCGTGCTGCGACACGGGATGTCAGATTAGGATTTACTGTACAATGCTGGTGAATAGGTACTCACGTATATGATGATCAGGATAGAAAGGTGGGATAATAGGGACGCGATCCGATATAGACGCCAGGTATATGAGGTTGACCTAAGCTGCTGCTTCAGTGAGCGAAAGGCGGACATTTGGGCAACATACGTGGCTTATAAATTGGTTGGCTGGAATGAATTGCAAGCGATTAGTTGATGAAGAAGAAACCAAAAAAAAACATCTGCACGCACTGAATCCGGCGTTAGCCCACGAGGTAATGTATCTGGTGTCGTTTCTCAGCTTATCTAGGCCATGCGTTAACGGCTGGGAAGAGGGATTCCATAGCGAACTCTGAACCTCGAAAACTGCTTTGACGGCTTGACGATACCAGGACTGGCGTAGGGCTCCAGCTACCATTGCAAGCACTTCCGCCGTTATAATTAAAGAAGTCAACTTTCCCGATTTTGTTGTGGACAAAGAGCGATATTTCCTGCGCTTGAAAGAATATAATGATGCTGCATATCGCTGTAGCTACGAAGACCAATGCCAGTCGCACTTGTGTGATCCGTGTTGGCGCCATGAGGAAAGAGGAATACGAGTCGACGAGAAGAAAAGACTATGCCGTTATGAAATTTGAGTGAGTATGAGTGCAAAGATGACAGATTGACAAGAGAAGCGCGATCCGACTATCATTCCATTCCAGCATAGACAGAAGCGAATAATGAGCGCCTGTCTCATAGAAACCGAACCCGGAGCCAAAATGAGTGCGACAGTTGACGTTGAACGTTGAAGTCCACTTTTAGGGGGATGTCAGGAGAACAGATAGCCGTCAAACTGCACGAGCAAAACACAAAGGCAAAGCCTCATTTAAAAAAGATCATTTTCAGGCTTTGCGAGCAGAGAAATCATGTCAAAGAGAGCAAAACGAGATCGATTTATCAGTAGTATGATCCCATGGCCAGAGAGCAAAGCAAAAGGGAATCCTTTCCAGAAAGCTGCTAGTAGTGCCTGCCGGTACCGCACTATCTGTGCCAAATCACCAAGCGTAGGTATTACGGGGAAAAAATAAACGCTGAGTGAGCCCCAGTCAAAATGAGCAGTGTAGCGAACCACTTCGGGATTCGGAGTCGCCACATAAACTGATTCGATCACGGCCATCATAAGTGATCGCCGTTTTGAGGTGCTGACCATGTTGTGCTATCCATGTTGTGCGCTTCCCCACGTCGTGTGAGTCGATGAGGTCAAGTCTAGAGCTATGGATTCGACCTTGAACATAGTTCAATCCGGATCCAGTTCAACTCCCATAGGAAATTTGAATGCACCGATACATCTCATGGATCTGCCAATGTCGACGGCAACAACGGCTGCACCTGCGGCAGCTGCACCATCGAACGGCGTGTCAGCGGCGTCGACAACGGTTCCATCTTCGTCTACAGCAATGGATGTATCTTCGGTAACACCTGCTGCTGCTGCGTCAGAGCAGCCACCGTTGTCGGCGGCAACGGCAGCGCCACCACCACCACCGGTAGAGCCTGAACAAACGAAACTTGCACTTCTCCAGTCGCAAATCCACCAGTTATCTGATTTATATGAAAAGATCGTCGGCATTCGCCAGTTGCCCTCTCAGCTACTATCAATGCGCACACATCTCGACTTTCCCCCAATATCCTCAACATTTTCATCGCCACACATTCCCCTGGCCTCACTGCAGGGCGCCCCTGCCCCTCCTGCTTTGCGCCCAGAGTTCAAACAGCTCTCGTCGTTCAATCGTACACTATCGTCTGATCCTGTTCAAAAAGCTTTGCGCGCTGCTCAGCAGAGCGCAAAGGCTGATAAGACCGCCATCGCACCTAACTGCCGACGAGACGTGCGCAAACGGCGCCGTGCACCCTCCCTCGCCTCACCACAACCATACACAGACGCGTCGCTGAAGCGGCCGAAGGCTGCATCGCTGTTTCCGAGGAAAAACAAGGAAGACGAGCGTCACCCGTTGCGACGCGACGGCCTCTGCGCTTGCATCCGACAGTTCAACCGTGCGCGTCTCGCCGAGTCGGTCGGCGCGGACCCTGCGGTCCAATTGTTTGTATGGACCAAGCATCCCCGTACTGGAAAGGGCCTACCTAAAACAGGCCCGCTTGTCCTTCAACTGCGCATACGTGACGTGCTTATAGCGTACTTGACCGTCACAAACACTCCCGACGACCCTATGCTTGTTACGGAAAATGTCGTCTTTTTTGGCCCGCGCGAGCAGGTAAGACGACTATACTCTGGCTTGTTCTCCTGTCCTTTGCCAGGGCCTTCTTGCAACAAGGCAGAAATTTCTGAATGATTGGGTTCTTATTGACGTACAGAAATCTCCGCATTCGCATTCGCAATACGCGGTTTATCGTCATCTCTCCCGTCAGTTGACCAAAGTGCTCGTCGCAGAGCCTCACGTTGACTTGGAAGCGCTTCTGGTGAGTATCGTTCTCACATGACATCTTCAATCATTCTCTTTTTGCACCTCTCGTATTTCTCATTTCTTTCTCTTCTGATCGTGTATGCACTTCTTGTACTGCTGTTTTCTCACACACGCGCGTTCCCAGGACATGCTGTGCTCTTACCAGGGCCTATTCTTGGACCGGTGTACGAATTGTAACCTGGTCTTGTCGACGGACGAGCATTTCCCGCCTATCGTACGTATATGGCGTGAAGCGGAAGAGGAGGGTGAAGTTGGCCGGTGGCAACCTCGTCATGTAACTTGTAGGATAGAATCATAATTAACGAACAGGTGCATTTGAATAGAACTCGTTGTCGATTGTACGACAGTCCTCCGAGATTCTTTGAAACCGTGGTGTCCCGCGCAAAAGTGCTTCAAAATGACAAATGTACTAAGTGATTTATACAACCTTTTACACGCATTAATCCGAACAAGGGATCAGGTATCAAACAATGATTGCAGTCCATGGAGCTTTGGAGCATCTAACGGGTAAGAATTTTTATAGCCCGAAGTCACGAGACAAAAAAATTTGTTTCTTGCAGAGCGAAGAGAACGTACATGGAAATATAAATGTGCCAGCACAAGAGAGAGAGCGTCCCAATTCTACTCATATTTGTTTTCTGCATCGTTGTCCCGCCGATTTCCCTCATCCTTCCTGCGCTACTGTCGCCAGTAGAGAAGAAAGGCGACCAACAGGAGCATCGCAAAGCCACCTAACACACCGCCGATTACAGCACCGCTGGTTAGACTTGCAAAACGGGAGGCGGAGGAGTGTGCATGGGACGAAGCGGAGGCCAAAGAAGACGGTGAACTCGACATGGAGGTATAGGCTGCACCATCAATTGTTGACGGCTCCCTAGCGAGCAACGTCTCCAGCGCGTCGGAGATATAAGTATGTAGTCATCGGCACGGCGGCTGCAAAGAGCTATTGAATAAAGTAGCGAAGATGCGCAGACATAACCGGTCTAAGCGTGAATATCAGGCGAAAGACGACGACGAGCGATCCAAGATATCTTCGCATTTGGAGGGCTCGGCGTGATGTCCGACCTCGAGAACATTGCGCTGTTGAGAGCACCGCCACGCCACCACCCTAGATCAGTCCAAAGATCGTTTCAAGGTGCTACATTAATGATTGTGAGCGACGATTTCAAAGGTGTTGGACGATGTCGCGATGCATCAGTTGGTGGTCGTAGGGATGTGATTGTCTGGAGCCATCAAGGAGTCATAAGTATCAGCGAGAGACAGAGATAGCCTTCCAAAGGCAGACGGAAAAGAGTGATCCCCGCCCTACCCACCCTCGCGCTTGTTACCAGACGGCGACAAAATGCAGCAAATGTACAGATCCACAGGCCTGTCGGTTACCCACGGACTGTGAATCGCATGGTGGATAACATTCGTTGGAATAGAAAACGTAACAATTATTTTTGAAGAAAGAAAACTGTCGTAAAATGATGCAAATGACTTTGAAAAAGACGGTGCAAGAGAACAACTTGCGCACTGGCAAGGAGCTCGAGCTACCCGAAGTCTGTTACAAGAGGCCTCGATAATCCTAGAAACGCGGGGCTTGCGTCATCTCCAGGTATACACATGTGCTCAGTAGTACTCACATCAAGCTCTTTTTGCGTGTGTTGGCAATAGTGTGTACTTTCAAGAGTTACCACTTATATAGCAGATGCGAGTCGACACTGGCGTTTGAACTTGTGAATTTTGAGTCGGAACATCCAGATGTTCGAGTGTTCCACTGGCATTGGCCAGGATTGTGATACAGATGCTTGCATACCGCTTTATTTCAGACCGAGATGAGATTCCGTACAATTCAAAAAGACACATCTACCGACACGGGTCGACTCGTGTCGATAGTCGCCCACAAGAAGCCCATCATCCATCAACTGTGGATCGACTCTGTACGCGTCGTCGCGTCCACCGTCCTGTCGAGACAGTCCGTCGTCTGCAACCTCTTCGAACGGCCGGAGTCCTCGCCACTTACCATGTAGAGCTGGAGTTTGCAAAGATGAAATCAATCCGGCTCCAATCAGTATCGTCCGGTGCAGTAAAGCCCTTCAACGTCGCAAAGTTGTTCGACACGCGACGGTGGCGCTTGACCAGCCATCAGGCAGATCGCCGTTTACAACGGCATACGTCTCCGCAAACGTCTTGTTGATCGCCACGGGATCGAGGCTGCCCGTCGTAATCTGATACGCTCCGGACGAGTCGCCCCCGCCTCGCTGTTGAAATCACCAACAACGAACGTAGAACCATCTCCATAGGCTGCCTCATATTTCGCACGCTGGAGCACTAGTGGAGCGTCGACACGACGTTCGTCGTTGCTTTGGTCACCAAGGTGGACTCCCATGACCCGATGCCCGCTCGAAACTCACAACCGTGACGGTACAGATGCGGTAGAAGCCTGTCCCTGGATACTTGGATACATCAAAGGGTGTCTGTGGAAGTTTATCAGTGAATATGAGCAGGAGCGATTGCTTCACACGTACGACAGCCGGGATGTGTCTGCGGTCAACAACTGGTTAGCAGTGACATGAGACGATGCACAATCGAAACGATGCTAGCACTTACTTGTTAACCATCATCTGGCCCCGCAGCGTACTGCAATAATCATCAGTTGTTAGTAGTCGTAGGGCGCTGATTGTCGTACCCAGGACCACGTTTCGCCCAGGAACTCTGACAAGTCGTCTACTTGACGGACAAGTGCTTCCTGCACGCCTGAAGACAACTCAGCATTATTCACGTTAGCACGCAAAGCGGAAGTGTAAGCGGGAGTTACTTCTCACCGGATGCATAGAGCTGCTTGCTCGGAAGCACATACATTGTATGTACTATGTAGTTCTGTAACCCGGATCCTCGTGCTTCACGGCTGCTCCGCGCCATCACTGATGTCTAGATACGACGGCCCGATGAGTGGGTCACCCAAGGCGTCGATCGACTCCTGCGTGATATTGTTCGGCATGGAGTCGTAGCACCCGTTCCAGGTGAGGAAGCGTATGGCTGACGTGCAGGTCGGGAGAAAGCGAGTAACAACGCTCGTAACTGACGTTGGACTCGACCATCATGTTCCCCCACTCGTTTTTGATCATCTAAGTACATGTGCTTTTCGATGGTTGGCTATTGCTCTGGTCCGTTTCAGTCCGTTTCCTGCGTGCACGCATCGAGGTTACTACTAATACAGACGTGACTGGGTTGGCGTTACCGCCGTACAATGGTTGCCACAGACCACGCAACTTGCCGCTATCCGATAGTCGCATATGTGTCTGTTCTCTGCTCGCCTGACCTAGTCTGCTTTGGTAAAGCCCCGTCGACGGTGCTATTTGTTGGCGACTGAGGTCACTCGACCCGCTGGTAGCCGCTGGTGTGATCATTCTGTAGGATGTATATGAATGACACTGATCAAGGTCCCCTCGCCTCTATTCTCTTTTTTTTCTGCCTATGTGTATCAGAGCCAAAATCTTCCGCTACTTGCCAAATAATCTGAGAAAGTCTCGTCTTCGCTGCATGGCAGGGTCATCCGATTGTCGAACGCTTGCCACCAGCACCAGTAGTATGATCGTGCCTCTCTTGATCGACGGAAGGCCAGTTGTGACTTCTACCACTATCGACGTTACCTCTCCAGTGACTCTGAAGCATTTGCATGCGGCCAGTGCATGCTCTGTCGACGAGGCAAACACCGCTGTCGATGCGGCACAGCGCGCCTTTCCTGCCTGGTCCGCTGCACATCCAACCAGTCGCCGTGACATCTTCTTGCGAGTGGCCGAAATATTCGAACGGCGTACAGAGGAGATGTGGGGATACATGTACGAGGAGACCGGCGCCGAACGGCCCCACTTTGACTTCCAGTACGGGTCAACGATCGGTGTTCTCAAAGACATAGCAGGCAGACTACCCGCGCTGAACATTGGTCATCTTCCTCACACGTGCGACGACGGCACCAGCGCAATGATAGTAAAGGAGCCGTATGGTGTAGTTTTGGGAATCGCGCCATGGTATGTGTCTTGGGAGAAAGTACTGCATCTTACATCTCATTGCTATGGACAGGAATGCACCGCACATCCTTGGCGTGCGTGCCATTGCGTACGCGCTAGGTGTCGGTAACACGGTAGTATTCAAGGGCAGCGAGTTGTGTCCGCGCACGTTCTGGGGCGTGGGCGACGCATTCCGTGAGGCGGGGCTTCCCGACGGCTGCTTGAATATTTTGTTCCACCGGACCGAGGATGCGGCGATCGTGACGACTACACTCATTGCTCACCCTTCTGTCAAGAAGATCAGTTTTACCGGCAGCACCGCCGTGGGGCGTATCATCGCAGCGACGGCGGGCAAGTATCTTAAGCCTTTATTGGTAGAGCTCGGCGGAAAGGCTCCCGCCCTGGTGCTGGAGGATGCCGACGTCAAGTTGGCGGCCGAGCAATGCTGTCTCGGCGCATTCTCGAATGTACGCTATCCTGCATTTTCTTTTTGTCTTTATTGCCTATTATTATCTTTTCTTTTAGGCCGGCCAGATCTGCATGTCCACAGAACGCATTATTGTGCACCGCAGCGTATACGAACCCTTCAAGGCGGCACTTGCCGCTGCCTTTGACAGGCTCTATGGCGCGACAAGCCCAGAGCCGAAGTTGATATCTGCGATGGCTATTGTCAAGAGCAACCGCTTGGTCGCAGATGCGGTTGCAAAGGGAGGCAGTGTGCTGCACGGGAAGCTCGACACACCAGTATCGGAGGCTACCCGCATGCGGCCGGTGATTGTCGAAGGCATCGTGCAACAGGCGGATCTGTACCACACGGAATCGTTCGGGCCTACGGTGTCGCTTTTCGTTGTCGAAGATGAGGAGCAGGCGATCGCGCTTGCGAACGACACGGAATATGGTCTGTCAAGCGCTGTGTTTACGGAGGACTTGCGCCGCGCACTTCGTGTGGCCAAGCGGATCGAGTCCGGTGCTGTGCATATTAATTCCATGTCCGTCCACGACGAGCCGTCCCTCCCACATGGCGGCGTCAAACAGAGCGGCTGGGGTCGATTCAATGCTGGCGCTGGGTTAGAGGAGTTTTTGAGAACGAAGACGATTACTTGGAAGGATTGATTGGATATCGTTTCGCGTGGACTGATCATGCCAGAGAGAGGTGCTGATATCAAGTCTGTGGCCAGAAGTTTACATAGCTTGTTTTTGCACAAAGAAAATTTTTTCAATGCCTTCGGGAACCAGTCAATGCGAGGACTTTTACAGTAAGTACTTATTCAGAGAAAGAAGAGGGATCCCCTACTATTTTCTCGGATACTATTATATTCTTAACCTGAGAACATGATCGCCGTCTGTCAATGAAACACAGCCACGACCCACTCCACACTGGATCATGGAGTCTCGGCATCATAGACGGAACCACTTACATAAGGGCATGAATGGCTACATAAGTAAGCAAGTCCACGAAACGGCATTGCTCTTTCAGCACTACATATCCACATAAATCATACATTCTAACCCACGATGGCTTCCTTCCCGCGTTTTACGGCCACGGTCACGTTACTATTGAACACACCGCTCGTTCTCGACGAGCCAATCCCTGACGATATTCCGTTGCGGAGCTTCCCCGCGAATTCTCTCTATTCACAGACGCGTCCGCAAACCCTAACCAACGTACGTTTTCCTGCTTCATTTGATGCTCTTCAAAGCTCAGTCTCTCCCTTTTATCGATCTATAGGCTCCGAGTCGCCGCACCTCTGTCGAGACAAAGAGTACGTCCAATTCTTGCGACTCTCGCGGAAGGGGAAGCGGAAGCGAAGAGTCCGCTTGGTGATCTCGGCGAAGCGTTTCTTATCCTTGATGTAAATGATATTCATGCCCAACAACTCTCTCCATGTGGTGAGTATTCGTTGGAGGCTATACTTTCGTAGAACCATCGGCTCAAGCATTGACAACGTCCTCTCTCTTGGAATCAAGTGGTCTTATAGTGTCGTGGATTCACTGTTGTGTTTATAATATATTGTACAAGTAATGATATGCCTTTTGTAGCGTTTTCATTTATATACCTGGTATGCGAGTGTTAGGAGTGAGAAACCAGGAGGATGGAATACATAACCAAAACTCTACAGCCCTTCTCAGTTTCCCGCTGTTGTATTAGATGTCATGTATCATGACTGGCCCTCAAGCGCTGAAGCTCTGAAGGTTCATCGATTCATCAATCGCGTTGTTCTGCCCTCTCTTTTTTCGTTTGAAGTTCAGACTCCTCGGCCACACGACAGCATGCCGCATCAACATCGATGGCTGCTTTTGATGCCCAGCCACGACAGCAGCCAATCCTCCAGCAGCGAATGGCTCGGATTCACAGTGCGTCCCTCTGTGCTTACTTGTGACATTTTTTGCACCTTCTAACATCGATCACCAGGTCTGGTGCTTTGTCTTTATGTCGATATCCGCTTTCCGACCACGTGCTTTTTTAAATCATTGTTTACATCTTTATTTGCTACAGCCCATCACGCATCTGTATTTGTACTGCATCACAATACAATTAAGGCATACGGATTCCCTCGACCAATTCAGTGGACTTAATACATATGGAACATCCAGGTATCATGAAAGAACCGAAAAACTGCAAGGGGTAATATTATGTAAGACTACCTGATTTGGAAATTGGACTTTATCTCGATATCGATTCGCGAGTGTCATATCCGCTTTGACTTGTGTTCACTTTTTTTCTGAAATAGGATTCGTTTTTTGCATACATGCACTTATTGATAGCCGAGATGAGCTCAGAAGTCAAAAACGACATGGTACGCTTCTGCGATGATATTCAAGACTCCGGATTTTCATGACATGTTATCAGACTGAAGGACTAGCGCCGGACATCCATCAGCAGATTCGGGAACTTCGCATATAGTCATACATCAATTATCAAATCGAGCTGAGACTCCGAGCTATTACGTGACAATATATGACAATATGAGATTGTAAAACCATTTTGCCATTCTTGTAAGACGAAAAAAATATTCCAAATGCAATATAGCTAACACAAGTCTGATGTTCTCCGAGTTATTGTGCAGAATTCCAGGGGAAGATAGTGTGGTCCGTCCAAAATACATGCACTAGTCAACAAATAAAGCATTTCTCATGCCGGTGGAAATGCATTTTATAGATAGTATGCTGCTAAGTACAAGGTCGCTTGAAGCAGACCTCGAAAAGTCTCCGATGAATCGGATGATTCATTGATTGCGCTGCACATGGTTAGCGGAGGTTAAATGAATCGGCAATTGCCGAGATGCAGTTTTGTTGGCACCATTCACGACCATTCGCAACTTACAACTTGCTTCCTCTCTATCTGCCTATTTCTCGTATCGCCAGCAGTCATTTATTCTCGTATCAATACTGTTTCTTGCAATGTCTGCTGAGGAAGGTGCGTTGTTCTTTCGCCTCTTTCTCTTCATACTTGGGCCCCTTTTGGACATGTTGCACCTCTCGCACCTCTAGACTGTGCGTTGGCAACCTCAGGTGATATCTACACCTTTGGTTACAGCGCATAGACAGTTTATGTGCAGCCTGCGATCCAACCATGCAAGTGCACATGTCACACCTCTAAACTGTGTGTTAGCAATCTCAGGTGATATGTACACCTCTGGTTACAACACATAGACAGTTTACGTGCTGCCTGTGATCCAACGTGCAAGTTCGTTGTGGTCACAGGACAAAATCGCGGGGCGGGCATGCCGCGCTGTGTTCTTTCCCGGGACGGACTTGATCCATGTGGATTGGAGGTTTGGAATGCCGTGTCCAACCAAAGTCACGTGACCACGGCGAGTCAGGTGCCATTGGTTGTCAATGTGACTCGAGCAGCCTTACCTTGAACTTTGTTGTCCGGTGCATTGTACCTATAGTCGCAGTTTGTTCGTATTGTTTATATACTGTTTGTACGCTGCATGTAGTAGTGTGCATTAAGAAATGGATGGTTTTTGTATGGCCAATATTTGTGGAGGTCAAATGGTATCTGAGGGGTTATGGTTGTGTGTATATGTATATACGGTTGCATAATTCTCGAAATAACAGAGATATCATAACGATCTCATGAAACAGCTGTTGACAGTTGCAGGTGATAGACCGCTTCGAGACGCTCTGAGACATTATGGGATTTCCCGCAGTATTTTACCTGATTATGCCCCCCACATCAAAATATACCCCCCATATTGGTCTCATGGGGCTATTTGAGGATTGCCCGAATTCGCTGATGTCACCACGGCAATATCGAGTCGAATACCTACTGAGTTGTGGAGGCTTATTTTCTATCGTACTTTTCCGCCTTCATGCCTTCTTAAACCCTCATTGGCCAGTGGACCAGAATGTCCATATCTAAGGGTCGTTGAGTCGAAACTGACTGTTATGTATGTATGTACCTACAACAGCCAGCTCATCTGCCGTCTAAGAGCACTCATTGACATTCCAGGTATGTTGGACTTGGTACCAAGTGGGTATCGAGATGCTCTACGAAGATGTTGTCTTTCATCGTGTCGGTCAAGCGCCCGCGCTGCTACGTTCCCTCCATGAAAATCCTGCTCTGGGGAGGTTTCTGAGCTCACTGAGACTCTCTTGCCTCGTACCAAGTGCGTCGCGGAGCATGTTTCTGCAGGACTTGAATGAAATACTGCAGCTTGCGCCACGAGCAAACTGTTTCGCGATTGTGCCGCCCAAATCGACAAGTATACTATCGATTAACATGGCCTCGTCACTCCAAATTCCAAAGTCAATCACTGTTATAAACTTGTCAGTTTGCATCGACCACATAGCTTTAGCGGTCTTGCTCCAAAGCATTTCCAACCAGCTCATATCTCTTTCAATCTCCTTAATCCCATCACTATCCTCATCCCCTGGACAGTTTCCATCCCTGCTTTTGGGGAGCCTACTGTCATTGCGTTGCATTCTTGATTATGGAAATTCTGGAGAGGCTCTGTCAGTTCTGACGAATATGTTGCAAATGCCTTGCTTAAGGAATCTCACACTTCTGTCACGCAACATTCCATATGGTGCTCACTCACTTGCTGAGGCTGATACCATAAGACCGTTTCTCACAAAATACGGTCGCCGATTGAATTATCTCCAACTTCGCATGGATAACAGGTTGCCCCTCTCGGACATCGATCTTGAAACCTGCTGTTTGTCCTTGCAACATCTTGTCGTACATTTCCCATCAGCCATCCTGGGGTTTTCTCACCCAAATATACGCTGGATAGATGCGTGGTGGTATTCTCGGAGGTTCAAAGCATCGCGCAGGCTGGTGCTATGGGAAAAGTGGGCTGCCGGCCTGGCACCGCTACCGCGCAAAACACTACCTAATCTTCAGGGCATTCGCCTTTTCGATTCTGCATTGTCTGACTTCTATGACTTCCCCCAACAATTCCCACCTCAAAACGACGTAGCTCCATTCTCCATCACTTTTCCTGGCATCATCGACATCATGCACAAGCGTGGGCGTGTGTACAGGCGAGATCTATTAACGTATTTCGACGACGGAGAGGGAGAACGTGGGGAAATTGATGAAGACTGGGATTGCTTGCCAGGCGGATTGTAAGGAGGAGCAGCGCAGAAGGGATGAAGTATGAGAGACGCGTGCAGGTAGCACGCGAGAGTCAGAATACGGAGAGACAAAGGGGTCACGTGATCGTGAATCAGTGATCCCATGGTGCCACACGGCAGCTTCGCTGCCTGAGTAGATAGCTTTCTTTGTTTTGCTACGCATACCGTTGTCCAGGTATCTTGCAGAATAGTAGCGAGCTGGTTATGTTCTTTCCGTGTGAAGATATCTACGTCAATGCAGTAGCAGACCTCGAGGCTTACACAAATCCTCCTCTGACGCCTGGGAAACTCAGGAAGAGGGCCTTTACACAGATTTACACAAGGTCTATGAGGATACTACGCCTAGATCAGCTGCCATGCCACTATTCACAAAGACAACGAGCCAGAGCAGGCGCCGGCCGACTAAAGGTACTTATACCTAGCGACATTTTGCTGACTGATAGACAAACAGATAGACAGGATACCTGCATTAACATTGCACGGCTAGTGGCGTTGACGTGGGGTGCAAAACGAGTCGAACGAGGTTGTGAGGTGCAAAATATTGACGGGGTACGAAACCGACATATTGGGTAGACGGCGAGCAAACAGCTCATGTCGATTACTTGCTTGTAGCGTGCAATACGAGTGTGTAGATATACACGTGTATTGCGTGCGAACGGTCCAATGGAAGAAAAGCCATAGGTTGTCCAAGCAATATTGGATTTAGGCGGGGTACGTAGGACAATTGAAGCGCAGGTTTGGACGTCCAAATAGACACATTGTGAGCGAACCTGCAATGGCACCAATAAGCCGCGTGTACGAAAGCGCCAAAAGAGGACTACTAGTATTCGCATCGGCGAGCAAGATAAGATACATAGATGTGAGGACAATGTACCTGAAAGAAAGATCGGGGTGCAAGATATCACGAACAATAATTAATGATGTGGTGAAAGAGAAAAACGGAGCATGCCCGCCTTGGTTGATCTCTACTAGTGAGTCACGATGCGCACCATGATATTTGCGGTTCGCCACCCGCCGCATTGATGCCCGTCCTTGACCGTGATGATCTCCTTGTCTTCGCGTTTTTGGCAAGGTCCCTGAAAATGGCCGCTTTCGATGATTTCGCGCTGGACTCTCTCTTTCCTGTAAGTCAGTACGTTTCTACGAGGCTTTTCCTAAGCTCATTTCCCAGCGGAGGAACCTGAACGCCCTCCAACGCCTCAGCCCAAAACGACTGTTTTTGAACGGGGAACACATCATAAAACTGCACCTGAAACTTGGAGCACGATAAAGATAACGCTGGTAGGAAGCCATCCGTTATGGGGTCACTATCTGTAAAGTCGATGATGAATATCGCTGTACATATACGGCTAATATCTTCCACAGATGGAATGCAGCACGCGCTTTTGCAAAATTTCTTGATGAAAATCCACGCTTGTATTGTGGCCGCAATGTCTTGGAGCTCGGTGCGGGGGGAGGGCTCCCCGGGTTGTTGGCTGCCAAGAACGGCGCTCGACAAGTGCGATTCTGTGATTCTGTCACTACCAACTTAGTTTGATGAACTCCGAACTCCATGCCAGGTCTTGCTCACTGATTACCCAGACACAAACCTGTTGAAGAACTTGGAAAAGAATGTCGCTGACAATGACTGCGGCGCGTCGACGTCCGTTCTCGTAAGCTTATTCTATTCACACTGTTCCTTACCCGACCATGTATGCGTGCAGGGCTACGTGTGGGGCCATCCTATGGGACCGTTGCTCGATCACATACATGTATCTCCTGCGGACTCTAATAAATACGACTTGATCATATTATCCGATCTCGTATTCAACCACTCAGAGGTATGTCAGGAAACGCTCACATGCTTCCATGCTGCTGATTCTGCCATCCAAGCACGAAGCACTGCTGAAGACTTGCGATTTGTGTCTTTCTACCTCGGTCATTAACCTGTACAATGAAGCGCCTTGTGTCCTTGTATTCTATACGCATCACCGGCCTCACTTGGCACAAAAAGACCTGCAGTTTTTCGAGAAGGCTCGGAACTTGGGGTGGATATGCAAAGAAATTTTGCAGGAGCGATTTCAGGTGAACCTATTATAACAATTAAATGATTGGTTGAGGGACAATTAACGGATGAGCCTAGCCAATGTTTCCCGACGATCCCGGCGATGAAAAAGTCCGAGCGGTTGTACATGGCTGGAAGCTGACTCGACGGTTGCTTGTTTAAATTTTAAAGCTTAACCGACCCAATCGATAACCTCTACGTATCGACATGCCCGACATAAGCGTTCCTGGTATGTACATACAACAAAAGCCTGATCTTGCCTATGTGTACTCGTCGCCGGATACATGACTCTACACTCGCCCATCACAGAAACTAAAAAAAACTCGTCGACCTTCGAGTATCGACATGTCACAGATGTCGCCTCTCCATATCGATCGGCGTGGCGTCTGCGGCATCCCATGGTTATCGGGGTTCTCGAATGTCGAAGCACACATGATTCGATTACAGATTCGATTACACAATTATGCTATTTAATTGTTTGTGAATGGAGTGCTTGAATTACGAGCCCCGAGTTGCTGGCTTGTGCTGTACTGTATACCCATCGGCGTACATATGTATCAAGCTGCGCTATAAGGCGTATCTGAGCCATGGTATACGAACTCGATGAAAGGAAATCCCCAACTTCGTTGGAAAACAGTTCTTTTGCGACCGCGGTGAAAGCGCCGGAGTTATTCCAAAAGAGGCAACTTTTGATTAAAAAAGCCGAACGTCCGTCGACAGTCGCCGCGCTTAAGACTTCACAATCTACTTCCACGTCTCGACATCCACTCACGACGGGCGTATCTGCGGAAGCGAGGCGTCGGACGACGTAGGCGCCAGTGATAACAACGAAGAAGCAAGGAGAACGAGAGCGCGCGCGAGCATGTCGTGGGAGCCTCTTCCTCTGATCGTGTACGGGTATGCCATCCATCCGTTGTCCCCGTCGCGCCGCGATACGCGGGCGACGATGGCGTCTCGCAACCGCCTGTCGGTCGTCACCGAGGCCAGCACGGACACGGAGCACATGGCGTTCAGCCATCGCGATGTCGTGTCGCTCGAGGTCGGTGACGAGGTCTACGCATTTGAGCAATATACCCCGCGAAGTAAAGAAACAGACGGTGTGTGGTATCGCGGGTGCGTGCTCATTCCGCTTTTCGCTTCCATCATCGCTAATTGTCTTCGTAAAGGTATGTGGTATCAACGATTCGGCGACCGACGGACGCGGCGGCGTTTTCAAAGGCAGCGAAGAGCGAAGAGACGCAGCAGGTGTTTATTGGCATATTTCCCGCATCTCATATTCACATACGCGACTACCTATCCGATGCAGAGGGCCGCTTGGGTGACTATACAGACGATGGGAGGATATCCACGGTAGATCGCGGCAGCATGCGTGACCGTTCGGGCAGTATAACAGGTAGCACGAATGGTGGCGCTGGAGGGCGCTCCATACGAAGATACAGGCATTCCACGACCCCGAGTGTAAACAGCATGTCCAGCCCAGCTTCGTCATTCACGGCATCGCTCAGCAATGGCAACATAATTGGGTTCCCAGAGCACAACCGCACGCGTATGAGCCGCACAGACACGGCGACTGTGGCCGACGTCGATGACAGCATTGACCCAGTCAGCAACAAGCCACTCCCACCGCGGCCGTCCCTTCGCACGGGTGATGATACGCAATCGGGCGTTTACCAACCCATCGTCGACGAGATCGCGTCAGCTTTACGCGAGTGGCACCTCCTTATGTTCCACCATCTCGCGCGTCGCGACTACGAGCTGTTTGAACTCGTGCGCGAGCACGTAGAGGCTCTTCACTTGGGCCGACGACAATTACTTGCGCAGACAGCTGCCGAGGGCGCACAGCAACAGGGTGGCGGCAGGACGCGCGTACAGGCCGTTCTGAGCGCAGACGAAACCATTGCAATGCGCCGCGACTGTGTCTTGCGGCTTGTCACTGGTAACATTGCGCAAGACTTGGACGTCATCGTCCGACATCCAACGTGGGGCGGGCTTGTCACATGCGGGATGCCGGTGACAGACGCCACGGGCACCACGGATGTGGAAATGGAGATCGACCGACGTAGTTGGGTAAGTGCCGTGCGCATGTACGCCATGCAGGTCAGTCTCGCGTACATGAATGTCGATGGTTTCGTGGCCCCCGTTAATAACAGCACCTCTGAATATGCCCTACTAAATACGCCTGGGCCGATTCCCACCCCTGCCAACTCTGTGTTCCCATCTCCGCTTGCTACGTCCCAATCCTTCCAACGAAGCGCCGTGCTTACCCCAAGACCGCATACCGCCAAGTTCTATCACATCTACGTTGAGCTGCGCGCATTCGTCGCCACGCCCTGTGCGCCCGGGGAGACAGTCGAGCTCCTTTTTTCGCTGTTTAGGACGCACGGAAGTCAGTTTATTACTGAAGAGTTTTGCATCGTCCTTGACAGCCATGGTGTCCCGTTGCATACTAACACCAACGAACTTGCAAGGGGTGGTCCGCGACGGCGCACACTGTTCACAGATCTGACGGCGGTTGACGTTCGAGATCCCATGTTTCTTGTGTGCCGCATCGTCAGACGCGGGGCCCTGAAAATGGGTCCAGCGGCCGGCAGTGGGAGCCAAAAAGAACACTCGAGACCAAACAGCGTCCCTCCTTCGCCTGTGCTGTCGCCTGGCGACAGCTCAGCCACTCTCGATCCCGCACACTTTCGACGGCCCTTCGGGTGTGCGGTGCTTGAGCTGACGCAGCTGACCGAAATGACGAGCTACCAGGCGGTTACATCCGGGATGCTCTCATTTGGTGGCGAGGACAACACCACGGGGAAAGGTCCTAAGACCGCCCGAAGCACCCAGAAAACGCCGACCTCGAGCACCAATGACGTCTCACCCATGCAAGAGTGCTCGATGCCTATCTTCGTCCCCACTATGGAAACGTCGTTCTCAACACTGCATCAGAATATTATCATCAATAACTCTAAGGAGTTCGAGAAATCTCCTCGGTACGTTCCTTCTGGACTTTCCGTTGTGTTTTACACTTTTTTGTTGACTTTGACCTTGTTTCTCAGGGCAGACTGTGTCGCCGTGTCGGTCAAAGTTTTCCGCGGGGATGCCCCAACTCTTACACAGGAGCATTCATCTCTATTACAGGATATTCCACGCACATTGCGGCTGGGTTTTCCCGATGTCGTCTTTCCGGACGACGTGCGAAATGAATTGTACATCAAGCTCTGGTCGGGAGACTTCGGTAGTCTCCACACAAGCACGGTGCGCAGCTCCACCGGTCGACTTGCAGGCATGCCTGGCTTCTCGCGTGGGAACATCGGCAGTACGCAAGCGCGCAACATCCAGGTAACTGTGGAGGTACGCGACCAGACAGGACGGGCCGTCGAGGGGGTGGTTTCCCAGGGTTGCGGCGTGTCGCCTGTAAGCTCGTACCGTTCAATGGTATTCCAGCGTTGCAACGAGCCCACGTTTGGCGAGCTCATCAAGATTCATCTTCCTCCGGACGGTATACCTCAATGGCATCTGTTCTTCTCTTTCCGTGACCGGCAGCCTCGTGAGTCGCGGTCTTCTCGTAGCACTGCGACTTCTGCTTCGAACACGGAACTGGAGTCCCCATTTGCGTTTGCATTTCAACCATTGTTTCCTGATCGGCGCGCCTTTGCAGAGGACGGCAGCCATGTTCTGATCATGTATCGCGCAAATCAATTGTCCCAGATGACGCCGGACATGTACCTCACAGCGCCAGCGTGGCTTGCGCCTGGTCAAAGGCCCGAGCAAGTCAGTATATTATCAGACATGCAGCGCCTAGCGCCGCCAACACGCGATACGCTGACGATCCGTACGTCTCTGTGCTCGACGCGATATACGCAGAATGCGGTGCTGTTGAGCTTGCTGAACTGGGAGAAGGTGATTGACAAGGAACTTCTCGCGACCGTTCTGAACAAGTTCACGTTCGTGAGTGAGGCCGAAATCGTCAAGTTCCTACGCGATATTTTCGATGCCCTGTTCGGAATTCTCGTCTCAAATCACAATGCCAGCAGTGAAATGGACCCTCTAGTTTTCACTGCCCTTGTGACGGTTCTTGGTATCGTGCAGGACCGCCGATTTGTCAATTTTCAACCGGTGCTTGAGCTTTACATCGAGAAGCATTTCAATTTCCCACATGCTTCCGCGCACATCCTACAGTCCATGAATCGGCTCTTGCTAGATTCGTCAGGGGTTGAAAGTGGGAGCGTGTTGCGATCAGCGCTCAAGGTGTGGCATTACTTATTCAAGTTCATCGCGCGCGCGAGAGAAATTCAGCAGTCGAAGGAGAATGCTGGACCGACCGCAGAGCACCAAGACACCATGTTCAAGCGCGAGGTGCGGACGCATATGAACGAGGTCTCGCGCATGATGTCGGCAATGTCCCCTGCAGCAATGATTGGCACGCAGACCATCGCGCTACAGCATTTCCCATCTATTCTCCCTGAGCTGGCGAAGATTTTCACAACGGTGGAGCTCGTGTCGATCGTGACCACGTTCGCCAACGCCGTATCGGCACATAAAGGCAGGATCATCATTTGGAAGCTTATCATGTATCTTCATGTCGTCAAGGGATTTCTGTTCGATAATTCACAGTCGCGTCCGCTTTTAGTCGAGGCCGTCGTCATCTGGATCAAGCAACATTTCGGACGCTACGACGAGTTCACGAACACGCAGCCCGGCGATTCTGAGTCGGCCAAGGATGCTGCGAGAGTGAACTGGCTAGAGAGCATCAGGTTATGTGTAACCATTATAGCAGTGATGCTCGACCGGTTACAGACGAACCTTGTCGACCCGGTGATCCTGAAAGATCGGCAGTTGCTACGGCGAGAAAGGGACAATGTTGACAATATCATCCCACTCATTCCCAGGTTGGTTCATATACGTATCCGATTCTTTTGCATGCAATCATGCTAACATTGTTCTTTTGAGACTTCTGGATTCTTACATGGAGCTCAAAAGTCCGGAATCGATGAAGGCCATGGAACATGCTCGTTCCATAAGTGCTCTGAAATTCTCTGTTCCCGTCAGTTTCCCCGAGTCGTATCCGTTTTCCTTACTTTCGTATCTTCCAACGCCGCCCAAGAAACTCAAGAGTAGCTCTCTACTCGCCAGGGAGAACAGTGTGTTCATTCCCGCTTTCGGGGAAACTGCGATGGTTTTCTTGGTCCTGGCTCTGATATCGCCACCGGAGTTTATATCCAATTTCCTACAGTCGAGTTTGGACATCGAAGGTCGCGATCGCTTCGTCGCGCTTCTGTCGCAGATATTCAAAGTAGCGAACTCCATGTTGGACAACGAGGCCTGGCCGAAGACCTGGTTGAACGTGAACATTTTGGCACACAAAGTGTGGATAGGGTTGATGTGGCCCATTGCTGCGATCATGGTCAAGGAGTTTATTCCATCATCCAACGACGAGTCGTTTAATGCTTCGCTGTGGACAGAGTGCTTTTATACACTCCTGAAACTGCTATCATCTGATCAACTGGTGATAGAGGAGTTCAGTCCCCAGGTACTGTTTGGGCTTCTCTCAAACATCTCATTTCGCTTATCCTTTTTGCCAGAAACGACGAGCCGTGTGGCGTCTTGCAGGTGATGTTCGTGGGGATGGTGCGACAATATTGCTCAACCTTTGGGAAGCGTTGGGTTGGGGCGAACAACCATCCATCACTGGCGAAATACCAGCGCGATTTGGCGTAAGTCCTCTGAGCAACTGTTCACTGTCTTTCTGAGTCAACGATCGCATTAGGCTTTCCAGCTGCACCTTAGCCCCCTCGTCGGACATGTTGTCAACCTCTGCCTCAGCCATCATGACCAACTGCGTAACAATGCTGCTCAAATCCTCTTTACCATGATTGTATCGGATTATCAGACTACCGGATCATTTGAGGCGATAGAGAATGAAATTGTCACGCGCCTCGACCATCTGTTCATGTCGGACAGTAAAGGCGACGATATATCTCGGGCATTTTTTATCGGTCAATTAAGACATTTATTTGATTCGTCTGAAGTTGATGACCAGCTGCGAGAGAGGGTTTCCAATTTCCTGGATTCTGTCGATTTGTTCCTGGATTTACTTCTCAATGTTCGTGGACTCCCAGAGGGAGAAGAATTTGCCGATGACCGGGTTATCGCGACGGTAAGCCTGGCACCCGGTGTTTCGCCACATTGTCTGACCCACAAACCTCAAACAGCTCCGTCTGATGAATTTCATAAGACGGATTGGCCGAGACGAAATTTACATCAAATATGTCCATCAGTTGGTCAACGTAGGTTGTTTCCATAAATGTTTGGACGTCTATATATGACACTACTTCCACGGTAGATGCATCTTCAATCGAACAATTATGTTGAGGCGGCTTTGACATTGAAGTTACATGCAGACCTTCATGAATGGGATCTCAACTCCTTCGTCGGACCTATGGAAGACCTTGGACTTCCTCAGCAGTCTCAGTTCCATCGGAAGGAGACACTTTGTCTTCTCATTCTAGATTATCTCGGTAAAGGTAAAGCATGGGAACGCGCGATTGCGATATGCAAAGAGCTGGCACTCCAACATGCGGAGGTCACGTTCAATTAGTAGGTCGCCATTAATTGAGGATGTTTTATCTTGGTTTCACGTATTATGCATAGCACGAGACTGGCTGAAATTCTGCGCCATGAAGCGATGCTATTAGAGCATATTGTAAACGACCAACGATATTATCCAGATTATTATCGTGTGTCGTTCTTTGGTGCTTTTCCCGCGGCTATCCGCGACAAAAATTTCATTGTAAGTCCTCTATTCCAGCTTTTTCTTGTGCGCATCTTGATGTCCGTTATCTTCAAAGTATCGGGGATTTGAATGGGAAAAGTATGGGGCATTCTGCGAGCGTATGCTCAACAAGCATCCTGGTGCTCAACTCATCAAATATGCCGCGGAGCCTCCGGTGGACATTCGATTTGGCACTGAACATTTTATTCAGTGTGTCGCCGTCACGCCAGAGCCTGACCGCTCGCTCGCGCTGTTCAATAGCCCTGATGTTCCCGCTCCCATAAAGGCGTATCATGAACACAGCGACGTCAATCTGTTCAGTCTATCGAGGCCAGTCAAGCGCATTATGCCGGATGGCACGGAGGAAGTGTGGATCGAGAAAACATATTACACGACGGAAGAAACCTTCCCAACGGTTTTACGGCGCTCTGAAATTATTACGATCGAGTCCGTTGAAATTTCTCCACTGGAATCGGCTATCGAGGAGGTGGAAAATAAGACAAAGGAGCTCGCCTCACTTGAAATCAAGTATCAATCATTAGCCAAGACGTCGCAGGTCGTTTCGACCAATCCCTTGTCCATGTCTTTGAACGGAGCTGTCGACGCGCCCATAAACACCGGTGTAGCATACTATCGGCAAACCTTCCTGAATGACGACTACTTGAACCGTCATTCAGAAGCGCCCGAACTGGTGGAGAAGCTTTGTCATGCCATCGACGAACAGGTGAGTCCTTCTCGTCAGCGGTCTGGCAGTTGTTGAACCTGGCACCTCTCTAGGTTCGCGTAATAGACCGGTGTTTGAAACTTCACGCACTGCTTTGCCCGCCGGAGTTTTTACCCTTCCAGGAAACCCTTGAAATTTTCTTCCGCAAAAACTTCAAGGAGGATATACGGCGGCTGGACATCCAAGTGTCGGACTCCTCTGCCATGTCGCCGTCATCTCATTCTTTCCGCCACTCGACTTACGAGCAGTCGCTCAAGCTCAGCACTTCCACCGCTTCCACGAAAAAGCCGTTCCACACGTTCCACATATCACCCCTGCATATCGGCCGCTCCGCGTCCAGCAGCTTGTCCCCCCTCAGTCCCGTCTCTGTTTCGAGCGTGCTTCCTGACACAGCTTTGACTCCACGAACTACGGTACAACAGACGCCGCTCCAGCGACACCTCCAACACCTGGCGCGTCACGGTATCAACGGTGTCGCGTCCGCGCCAGAAGCCGCCTCCGACGCGTTGTCAGTCGGCGATTCTGTGCGGAATTCATTTGCTATACCCACGTCGACAACGACCTTGATGAACGGCGTTCACTCCGTGCCCATGCAGGAAGCTTCCAGTGGCGCGTCCATGATCGCGTCGACCTTGAGCATGGGCTCCCTCACGTCTTTAAAAGAGCGATTCTCCCGTCTGGGCAGTCTCAACTTTGTGCGTAAAGGCAACCATCATCATCATCATAGCCACAATCATAAGCAGTAAAGCATTGTGTCTTTCGAGCAAAGCCGAGTTGTTTCCCCCCTCTTTGCACTTATTTATACCCCTCATCTATCTTGTATCTCTTTTTTCCCTCTCTATTGTCTGATGTCCTTTCTTTTGGCTGGGCTGTTTTCTCTTGCTCGTCTGTCTTTCCATCTCTCTTTGTGCGACGCTGTCACTTGCTGCTTTACCGTTAACTTCATTCATAACTCCTTTGTTCCAATACACCACTCTGGATTATTATTCATTCAATTGCAATCGACTGTCCGTTATTGTAGCTAGCTATATCCCATGTACCGTTGACCCGCTGTTTGAACTTCCAATTTCATCTTTTTTCTCAGCCCTGTACACTTTTGAAGAGCCGTGCTTAGTGGTACATATCAGCCAAATCAAGCTGAAACCGAGAGACGACGATTTCGTTTTAAAGTGTAGTACTGTACAATAAGAGAACATACAACATGAATCCTTAGGCAGGTATGCTAATCCAGACATGACGGCTGTAACGTATAAAGACATCCATGACGTGCTCGTGAGTTTATGCAGTGGCATGGCGGGCTGAAGAGGCGACAGACGAGAGACAAAAGTTCGAGGATGGGAGGAGACCAGGGATAATGGGGAAAATGATGGAGAAACAGAGATGAGGGGGAGAAGACGGAACGTGTACAAGCTGGCAGAAAGACGAGGGAGGCAAAAAATGTACACGGCGACGACAAAAATCCCAAAGAAAGAACAGACAAAGAAAAAGGAATCAGAAAGAGGAACAAACGTCATAATGATAGACCAGAAAAATTAACACCGAATTGGAGCGAAGAGATCCACTGGCTTGGTTTGGGGCGACGCAATGACAAGATGAGAATATGGTGGCAGGGGATGTGGGGGGCCAAAGATGCTGCTATACTTATGATATGCGCGGTGCGTCTACGCCGAGGGTAGGCGACAACGCACACCGTTGACTATAGCAGAAGAGCGAGGAAGACAAGTACTTATACGTATGGCGGCTCTGCCGCCATGGCCAGCACGGGCTCCGGCTCAGATACTGCAGCTGTTGACGAATATGGATACCCAGCGTTATAGCCATTGTAGCCGATATCATGCTCTGTCTGGAACGGCCGAGTAAGCGTGGACGGCACCCCAGGGCCAACTTCAAAAGCACCGTATGTGGCAAGGTTTCCGGAACCCTCGCCACCGCCGCCGGGCCCACCATGCCGGTCGGACATCCAGCCATCGGAACCCGAATCGCTATGCGCAGAGCCGTAGGGCTCGTAGGCGATACCACCAATCGCACCGCCGTCCGTAGGCTCGTAAAACATCGAGCTTGGACGTGAGCGAGGGGGTGGCGCGGCATCCAGATTGTGCGTCGCGCTCAGGGGGCTCGGCGTGCTGTGGTACGATGGAGCATCCTGGCTGTAGTTGATGACGTACTTCGAGAGAATCTTCTCAAGCGCTTGGCCGAGCAATCCCCACTCAAACACTTTGAGGTCTTTCTCGATGTTGCGCGGCTTCGGGTCGGGAAAGTCCATGATGAGCTGGAAAAACGACTCGAAACCGGGCTTCGACTTGGAGACAGTCGTTGGCCGGAGGCCCTCCAGGTTACGACGGATACGGTTTTTCTCTTCGACGACAAAATCGTGCTCCGCCAAGTTTTCGAGCAGGTAGATGATGTCAACAGAGGTAACGTAATAGTTACCGCTCTGCTCATGATAGATACAAGAGATGACACTGTCAGAATTGCGATAGCCCTCCTGTGAAATAGGCTTCATAATGACCATCATCCGTGGGCCTTCGAGCACACGTTGGACAGCAACAAGACGCCGGCCGGCAGCACGCTCAGCAGGAGTCCAGTTGGCACAGATAGAGTCTAAAGGAGTAACGAGCTCCAGAATGGGCGTGTGCTCAAACGAGCCGTCCCGGCCGCCGTTCTGCGAGCGGGTAGATGAGCGACTTTTCATACGACGATGGATGAGCGGATGATTGCGTGTTGTGGCGCATGGCGAGGTCAAAGTTCTAGGGCGACGACGACGATTGGAGTCGGACTCTGGGTGCTCTGACGCTACACTGGATCTTCGAGAGTTGACAGTGTCTTGGACGTCGCGGAAAGCGGCATGTCTGGGAGATGACAAGGACTCTAGATGAGGGACGGATGTCGCATGGTCAGGATGACACGATGACGACGAAGCACGAGAGGAACACGCACCCATTCTGCCGATCCAAAAAGTGAAGTTTCCGAAATAGACTGTGTCAATAATCTCGTCGCCCTTGAGGGCCTGCACAGAAAGCGGGACGGTGATGGGTCGCGTAGTTGACTGAAGTCGATCGCTGAATAGCGGCACGTAAGACTCGAGCATCCATGAACCCTTGAATGGGCCGTATGATTCCTCGCGAACTGTCGTTTTGACGGGGCGGTCGCCGACGAGAAGTCGGACAAAGACTGCGCTGGGGGCGTCGTAGTGGAAATGGATGTACACGATCACGGGCACGTCTGGCTCGCCTTCGCAAGGGTTGTAACTGAGTACGCGGATAATCCCAATTTTAGAATGGTCGGAGGGCCCGACGTGGGATGGGGGATAATAACTGGCGGGCGGCTGGGCGGAGATGTGCCGAGGCACGGCGTTGCTATTGGTGAAGCCCGAATTGTCCATGTCGGAGTGACACGGCGGCGGGGTGCGGGCGAGAGACAGCGGCGGGCAAGAGATGAGACGACGTCGAAAATAGTTATGAAAGAAACGTCGTCGTCGACAGCAAAAGAGCAGAGATGGCGGGGGGACGAGGGGAAGATGGCGGTAAGAGAGAAAGGAGGAAGAGCGTGCGCGCCGCCTCTAATTATATTTGATGCGCCAAATAGGGGTCAACATCATTATTATGAACTTGCTAATTATTCCAGCTTTCATTCTCGTCGGTTGCCATTCTCCGATGAAATCTTTCGTGCACCCTATATTTTCGTGAGAAAAATAATACTGCTGCTGTTCTGAGTGCTGTGCTGCCTCGTGTTATCGGCAAGATTGCGACTTCCATTTTTGGAAATGCATATTTCACTGCCATTTTTCTTCGCTTTCATTCTGGCTGGGCGTCCCACAGCGCCATTTCTAAACGCTAATTACTGTGCACCTGATCACGCCGTCTTGCTGGAATGCCTATCGACGACTTGTCATGCTGTCTCATCCGTCCACGATTCTGTTCTCGCTCATCTGCACGTGAATTCTCAATTTCAGTGAGTGGCCGTGCCTTTTCAAGCACATGTTTTTTGAATACATATCCTCTTTCTTTCTTGAAAATGTTCTCCGTTCGCCAGCTGTCCAAGCTCCGTTCGTCCAAGTTCCGCACCGTGGCACCGTGCATTTATCTGTTTCCATGCTGCGACTATTGAACATGTCTCTGGCTATTGCATATATTTGGTTATATGGCAGACACTACAATCGCCGGATATCTCGATAGTGTCTCAGACGTCCCCTCCCTCGAGGACGCCGCGCTGCAGATCACATCTTCTTACCTCCGTATCTCAGTCAACCAGTGATTAACCTTATCGGCGTACATGAAAACCAAATTCCCAACCCCGAAAATCTCGCACAGCCCTCCGTTCAATTTCACACACTTTGGCCTGTTGGATTTTCAAAATCCCGCTCATGGGGAGTCCTATCGCCGCTCTGCGGTGCGTTATTTGCACTGCATTTTGGCACTAAGCTGAGCAAGAAGAGCACGTCATCAGCCACATGGTTGCTAAGCTCCGTGACTGGTGCTGTAAACGCAGACTTTACGACCAAACCTACCACGAGACACCATGGCTCCGTTGCACGTGTTTTCCCTTGCATTTCATTGTTTCCACTTTTCGAGTCATATCGTTCTTTTCGTTTTCCTATGCCCAGCATCCCGGTCATGAGGCCCACCATTGCTCGATGCTTTCCAGGACCCCAGCAAATTCCGTTCTTTTAATGGAGCGTTTCCGGCAGAAGCGCTAATATTTCAGGATTCCTAGCGCCCGCTTGCTTAGGGAAGTTTTACCTCCTCCAGATTGAGACTGATGAGAAGTCCTGTCTGCGTCTGGGAGGGTCTGCGTCTGGAAGGAAACGCCCTCAAGACAAGCCTCCCTCAACATATCCGTTTGCCCATGCTTTTATTTTTTCCAGCTGTCATGTGGGAACAATCTTTACGCCTATCCGCGAGTCGTGATTTATCTCGTGGAGCTGCAGACATAGTTTTTCGACCTGCTCACGTTGGATAGGGTAAATATTCTCAGGCATGCGTAGCCTTAGTGTGTACAAGAATTACTTTGATTATCCCACGAGAAGTGCGCCAGCAGCCGTCCACGCGTGATGCGGTGGCGATGCCGCAAATATTATGGTGCGTATTGTGACTCACTCGTATCAACTGTGGCGCGCTGCGCGCATGCTCCTTTGTTCTCTTTCACCACATCATTGCAAGTTGTTCGTTATATCTTGCACCCTGATCTTTCTTTCAGGTACATTGTCCTCACATCTATCTCATCTTGCTCTTCGATGCTCGGAGTAGTAGTCCAATTTTGGTCTTTTCGTAGACGCCGCTTGCTGGTGCCATTGCAGACCATTTCACAATGTGTCATTAGATCTATAAGTTGGACGTACAAACCCTTCAATTGTCTAAATCCAATATTGCTTGGACAACTTATGTGCTTGCCTACCGTTTGACCGTTCGCACGCGATACACTGCGTGCATATCTATCTACATACTCGTATTGCACGCTACAGCAAGTAGTCGACATGAATTGTTTGCTCGCCGTCTAGCCAATATGTCGGTTCTGTGCCCCGTCAATATTTTACGAATTTTACACCCCACATCATCGTTCGACTCGTTTTACACCCCCACGTCAACGACCACTAGTCGTGTGATGTTAATGCAGGTATGCAATCTATTTGTTTACCTATCAGTTGTCAAAACGTCGCTAGGTATAAGTACTTCTCGTCGGCCGGCGCTTGTTCTGGCTCGTTGTCTTTGTGCATGGTGGCGTGGCAGCTGATCTAGGCGCCTTTCTGGAATCACTACTTATTGGATGTGTGCTGATATACACGCCTCGAAACGGACTGCACTGTGTATCGCACGCTACTGAGGATACGAGTATATGCTTTTCTAGGGGGGATGTCGTGCATACAGCCCGGTTGGCAACACATTGAAGGGTGGGGTGTTGGTACAGGTATGTGCATATTGCTGACCGAGGTGCGGACAAGTAAGTCGGCTCCTTTTAGGTGTACATAGCGCAACGAGTAGACCGTCGTTCAGATGTCTATTTGTATTGCATTAAGATAGTAAGAGTCTGCATATCAGCAATACATCCCTTTTCTCGAATCAGATACTGGACGATATCGTGCGCCTTGCACTGCACTGCGGTCTTCAGCATCTTCGATGTCACCTGAATTCCATCGGGTGTACAAAGTCGTTTACCCCTGCTGATCGGCCTGTCTGACTCCAGCAGACGTTTCACAAGATTCAGATCCTTTTGATGAATGGCCACCATGATGGCGAGGCCGTCCTTCCAGTGAGGGGAAGCGTCGTGAGCGAGGAGAAACGCAACTAGGGGCATGAAGCGGACGTGGACGGCGCGTGTGAGGGCGTAGCCCTGGTGGCTGTTCACGTTTATGCGAGACGACGTGATTTCAGCGAGCGCACGCAGAAATGTAAGCGGCTCGTCGCTTTCACTCCAGGACTCGACCCTGCGAGTGGTCAAACGGCGGAAGAGCCGTCGCGGAAGATCAATTAGTGGCATATCACCCTTCTCGGCTTGCTTTCGAAAGAGAGACTTGAAAACATCCACCGAACAGATGGGGTATCGCAAGCATTTCGATAGGAACTTCGAAGGCGGTGACAACTCGCGAGTGGCGCATGCTGCGAGGTATTGGCATCGAAAAGATGTAGGCGACGATTGGTAGACGTCGAATAGACGATGAGAGACGTAGGGAAGGGAGGAAGACAGAGCGTAAAGCTGTATCTCATAAAGAAGCTGTGACGGATCGAAAGTCGGTCACTGGATCAAAGGATTACAAAAAAAAGAAAGTACCTCGACTGGCAGCACTTCTAAGCCTTGCAACCAAAAGAAAGTCATTGCAAGACGCGGGCATAATGAGAAATAACCTGCAACACAATCGGTTCGAAAGAATGCGTCAATGCCAGCGACACTTGGTCTCACTAGCACTGACTATGGTGTGCCTCTGAAAAAAGCAAACGGCGTACACACAACCTAGACGGCGATCAATTTTGATCTGAGCTGGTCATTTTCGATGGTATGTAGCACGTGATAACGCGAGACCACGGGGCAAGCGCGTGTTCCCCTAGTTGCACAACCATTGCGACTACAACTAGTTTTCTGTCACACTGCCTTATCCGCCTCTCATGCATCCCAACGGGAAAGACGTCTGTAGCTATTGCTCGAAGCCAGCAGGACGCGAGAATCTCAAGACTTGCAGCAAATGCCGGTGAGCCAACCCATCTGGGTGTTCTATGAAAGTGTCAACCAACATGATAATATAACGCGTCTTTTTGTATTTCAGTATGGTAAGGTACTGCTCAAGGGAGTGCCAGAAAACGGCATGGCCATTCCATAAGCGCATCTGCGCTGCTGATCTCGTGAAGGAGCTGCAAGACGATCCCGAGAGGTTCGCAATTAACCAGGCGCTGTCGAAGTGGGTGAATGCTTGGAGGTCTAGTCTAATGACCTGGTCAGTCCGTTCATGTAGATGGGCCTTGTTGACCGTTGTTAAACATCGTGTTATACATTCGAAGGGGTATCTGGGCGCTTGATTTGGGGAGTCACCATCCGCACGACCGACTGTCTAAAAACGTGTAGGCAGCCGCTTTTTTCCTCGTGAATGAGTCGCTTACTCATTAGTACAGCTTTCACATTGTGCTTGAAATGAGGGACGGCGAGCAACCACCTGAAAAGCTGTTCCAGGTCCGCAAAACATGTGTTCTACTCTGCCGTGCCAGCTGTCACTTATTTATTGATATGTGCAGATGGTGCACGGCGAAATCATCACCCGCGATGAATTGCAACGTTATTTCGAGGAGACCGACTGCCCCTCTAATTTCCTCGAGAATTGGAAACAAGACCAACGTGGAGATAACTGCATCCAGATCGCCATCGACGCGGAAGGTTTCACGCGTCTTCTTTGGGCCCAGTTCCGTGACATCGAAGTGCGCTTGGCACAAAAACAGAGTGAAGTAGGGCGACTCATCGTGGAGAACTGGGTCGAAGATCTCACGGATGCGATCGACAAGGGCAACGGTGAGTGTGGATTCGATACGCCTTTTCAGGTCTAATTAAACGTCGGTCTCTTGAAGTCGACTCTGTTGACGACCACCCGCGGCGTGTAGCTGTGCGGACTGCGATGAAGGAGTTGCCGCCAGGGACTTCAGCCAAGGCCATTAAAAGGCGCATTAAAAAGCGTTTGGCTGCTTTGATGGATGGATGGCATCCTTGATGGGTCAATTCTCAATTGTGCTTCTTTTCCTGCGACGACCTAAAAGTCCCGTAGCCCATGTACGTTGTTTTCATCGGAATATAATTTTTTTAGGGTCTGTAAAGTGACCGTTACCGATCTTTTAACACTGTCACCTACAATATTTGCCTGGATGTATGAGAATGTGGTCCTGCACTGATCCACATAAGGTAGCAGCGTCTTGGCACTCAGTCTTACCTCTACTAAGTACTAGCGCAAATTTTAAAGAGTCAGAAAAAAAAAACACACTGGTCCACGTGACGCAGCAACGTTTGATCGGCGTTATTCAACTAGTCTGAATCTGATTTTAGGTGTCGCGTCGAACGTATCTCTCAGTATTCTTTCGAATTCCTCGTCGCTCTGAATATTTTGTAATGCCGGATTTATTGAACGTGGTCATCTTACGCGCGACCGAGTGGATTGGCTTCGCGGTGTCGCGGCAAAATCGCCAAGTAGTCTATGGCTTTATTCTTGGACTGTCGTTGTCCATTGCATCCACGTCGATTGCCTACAAACGCAGACGAAAAAGGCTTGAAGCCTCAGATATTTCCGACTTAGATTCTCGCCCGATTGAGCTCAGAAGCAACGAGGTCATCAGCTCCGGTCTCACGGGACTTATTGGTGTGGACTTGCTCGCGGTTTTTTCTATTAGTGCGGCGTATTCACCGTTGATCCAGGGAACACACCCCTGGTCAGGATAAATTCCCTAAGCAATGTACTCGGAGTGGAGATTCTTGGAAAAGCTGAGGTACAACAATCCTCGACGTCGGTCGCAAACTTTGTGGCTCATTGAAGTCGACAGTACCTGAACCCCGGTGGAAGCGTCAAGGACCGAGTTGCGCTTCGAAGTATGTCTTTACCGTTATTTCTCCAGAAACATTTTACAATCAATAAGAAATCAGTTGTCGATGATGCAGAACGCCTAGGCTTCCTTCATCCTCACACTGGATCCCGTATATTTGAAGGCACTATGGGATCGACGGGGATTTCAATTGCGACTGTGGCGAGGGCAAGGCATGTCTTCTATCTCTTTCCTTTCCGTTTTTCTAATGTGTAGCACAGGGGTTACGATGCAAGTAAGATAGTCTCCGTCTAGACTTCCTTTTGCTAATGTTGCGCTTAGCTATCATCATGCCTGATGACGTTGCAGAAGACAAAATCAAAGCACTCCAGGTTTTGGGTGCAGACGTAGAGCTGGTCCGTCCGGCCAGCATAGTCGACAAAAAGCAGGTCAGTCCTCTACTGTGTTCCGCGGACTAGCTGACTAACAAATGTGAAGTTCGTCGTAAGTGACGGGCTAACTGTATTAAAGCTTGATAGTAGCCACATTTCTCCAAATAATTCAGAATCTCGCTCGTCAGCGTGCCGCTCACTTTGGCGAATCGGAGTTGGGATCACATCCCCATTTGTTGGCTTCGTCGTCGTCCTCTGTAGTGGTATCAACTTCACCTACCGCCTCGTCTTCTGACTCCCTGCAAAATGACGGTGATCATCTTCGGCCACGTGGATATTTTGCAGACCAGTTTGAGGTTCGTGTACTTTTTTTTCTGGCAAGGAATCGTTGTCTCACCCCGACCGACTTCCGTATTTAGAACATGAGTAACTACAATGCCCATTTCGAATCCACCGGACCGGAAATATGGCGACAAACGAACGGGCATGTAGATGCATTCGTTAGCGGAGCAGGTTCGGAGTGTCTTCTTTTCCTCAGCACATGTATTTAAGACCTGCCAAGGCACGGGAGGGACTATTGCTGGCATTGGCCGATACATCAAGATTATGGACGAGAATGTTGTAGTTGCCCTGGCCGACCCCGAAGGGAGTGGGTTGTATAACAAAGTATCAGTGCGAAATGGCCTCGGTCTCTCCCAAATTAACCGTGATACAGGTGAAATATGGCGTCCTGTACAATACGAAGGAAAGCGAAGGTACAAAACGCCGTCACCAAGTTGACACCATCGTCGAGGGAATGTAAGTCCTTGCCGCCATAAATTGCTACAGATTTTGCCATGATATCCATTTTTTTTTTCCGAAGTGGAATCAATCGCTTGACCAAAAACATGGCGCTTGCTCTCCCCATTATTGATGATGCTTATCGGTAGGTCTACGACTTTTTGCCTCCTTTGTCGCCTGTCCCATTCACGAATGATTTGAATGCAGAGTAACCGACGAGGAGGCTGTCAGCATGTCTCGCTATCTCGTACAACATGACGGGTTGTTTTTGGGCTCAACTAGCGCATGCAATCTCTTGGCCTGTGTCAAGCTTGTCAAGGAAAGGCAGTGGAAGCAAGGCCAAGTGATAGTCACGATTCTGTAGGTTTTGTAGGCGCCTGCACACTGGCAGTTGTTGACCGAATCCTCAGATGCGACTCTGGATCACGACATTACACTAAGGTGAGCCGATAAATCCATAAGGTCGTTTTCTTGCTGACAATACACCTATGCTGATCACCCTTCAGTTCTGGTATGGTTTTGTTCTTCTATCCACCCTTCACCACAATAAATACTGTCCTAGGAATGACGAATACTTGGCACGCGCGGGGATCCTTAACGACTCAACCATCGTCGAGAATTTATTACAGCAATAGTTTTCATATATAAGTATTCTACAGATGTATATTCTTGAACTCAACTCTGGGTATAATTGTCTCAAGGCAAGTTTTAATCAGTGTCACGTGCCCTTTTCTATGCTGATTAAGGCGTTAGCAATCTCAATGTACGCGGTGACGCTCACGTCTGTTTGACGTGATATTATATTGCACTGAGGGCCATGATAGTCTGGAAATGTATATAAAGGCGTTCTCATTTTACATGCCTGCTGTTCAACGCCGCTTCACCATGGCTATCGAATTTGCATCTATCAAGCGTACATTCCTTTCGTCCCCGCAGTTTGCGGTGGTAGGGGCCTCGAAGGATCAGGGCAAGTACGGCACGAAGGTACACCTGCAGTCGTGATTCAGAGCGCTCGTTTAGGCTTATTGTTCGTTTTTGAAGGTTTTGAAATGGTACAAGCAGCGCGACTATCAAGTGACCCCTATTCATCCTGTATGAGTTATCAACTTTTCGTCTGGCGCCGCTCTCAATCCGTTCATCTTTATTTTACTCAGAAAGAGGCAGAGTTGGAAGATATTCCTGCCTTGCAGTCTATCGCGGAGCTCCCTGCACCATCAAAGACATCCATTAGTATAATCACAAACCCAAAAGTGCATATTCTCATTTTGACGAGTTATTGGACAGCGTAGCTGAGTATACACATCCAGATTACTCTGGGAATTTTGCAGCAGGCCAAAGATCTTCAAGTGCCAGCGCTCTGGCTCCAGCCTGGTGCGGAGAATGAAGACGTTGTCAAGTTTATCCAGGAAAATGGCCTGGCCGACAAGGTTATATACGGAGGGCCATGTATCCTTGTCGAAGGTGATAGCGTGAGGAGTCAATTGTAGGCTTTACAGAAACGTGGTTTATAGATATGAAAATGTATGTTTGCGCCCTTGATCCGGATCATAAGCATGGAAGTAAGTAGAATGCGCGTTACAAGCTTGTTCTTATGGTTGATTATGCGACTCTGTTGTATCGTCTTCGCGATCCGACGTCGAGGAACTATTTATATCCGAGCTGAAGTCATTTGTGGCAAACCTGCTAGTGCTTTGTCGCCGCTCGCGCACTGACAACGCGGAATGAATAGCTAAGGCCATATCATGATTTATTTCTTCTGAGTCCTCGTCCTCGCCGCTTTCAATATGATGGAGACTGAGGTCACTGTCAAAATCGGTCTCGTACTGCCTGGAGAGCCGTTCAGAAGGCGTGTAGTCCCCATCGGAGGAGTTTTCTGAGGTATCCGCAATAAGGCCCGAGTGCCCACTTTCCCAAGAGTCGGAGTAGGATTCAACTGGCGGGTAATCCCAGCCTTCATCGCTATCCCAACATTCTCCCTCTCCGTCGTCGAGATACGCTAGATCTCGCCTGTAAACGCGCCCACGCTTGTGTACGATGTCGATGATGCCAGGAAAAGTGATGGAGAACAGAGCTGCATCGCTTTGAGGTGGGATTTATTGGGTAAGGTCATAGAAGCAAGACAGTCCGGAATTGAAAAGGCGAATGCCCAGAAGATTAGGTAGCGTTTTGTGCGGTAGCGGTTCCACGTCGGCAGCCCACTTTTCCCATAGCGGCGGCCTGTGCAATGCTCTATGCCTTCGAGAGTACCACCACGCGTCTATCCAGCGAATATTTGGGTGCGAGAACGAAATGGCTGTTGGGAGTTCTATGACAAGATGCTGCAATGACGGACAGCAAATTTCAAGATCGAGGTTCGAGAGGGTGAACGCATCATCCATGCGAAGTTGGAGGTGATTCAATCGGCGACCGTGTTTTGCGAGAAACAGTCTTATGGTATCAGCCTGAGGGATTGGGTGGGCGCCGTACGTGTGGCGTGCCAGAAGTGTGAGATTCCTCAGGCGAGGCATTTGCAACATATTCGTCAGAGCTGACAGAACCTTTCCAGAATTTCCCCATTCAAGAATGCAGTGTAATGACAGTAGGTTCTCCAAACGCAGAGATGGAAACTGTCCGGGGGATGAGGATAGCGGTGAGGATAGGGAGATCGAAAGACATATGAACTGGTAGGAAGTACTTTGGAGCAAGATCACTAAAGCTATGAAGTCGATGTAAACTGACAAGTTCATAACAGTGATTGACTTTGGAATTCGGAGTGACGAGGCCATGTCAATCGATGGTGTACTTGTCAATTCGTACGACACAATCGCGAAGCAGCTTGCTCGTGGCGCAAGCTGCAGTATTTCATTCAAGTCCTGCAGAAACATGCTCCGCGACGCTCTCGGTACGAAGCAAAAGAGTCTCGATGAGCTCAGGAGTCTCCCCAGAGCAGGATTTTCGTGGAGGGAACGAAGTAGCGCGGGCGCTTGACCGACATGATGAAAGACAACATCTTCGTAGAGCATCTCGATACCCACTTGGTACCAAGTCCAACATACCTGAAATGTCAACGAGTGCTCTTAGACGGCAGATGAGTTGGCTGTCGTTGGTACATACATGCATAACAGCCAGTTTTGACCTAACGACTCTTAGATATGGACATTCTGGTCCACCAGCCAATGAAGGGTCGAGAAGGCACGAAGGCGGAAAAGTACGATGGAAAATAAGCCTCCACAACTCAGTAGGTATTTGACTCGATATTGTTGTGGTGATGCGGATCTCGTATTGGTGAATTGTTGAATCCAGTGCTAGCTAGTCAAACGGAATATTACCATCTCTCTTGTGTTTCTAGCGCGTTTCCCCGCGTTTCGAACAGTTTTCTGCATATATGCACTTATAATTATTGATAGCCGAGATGAGCTCAGAGGTAAAAAATGACATGGTATGCTTTTGCGATGATATTCAAAATCTGGATCTTCATGACATGCTATTCAGTGCGAAGCTTGCGTCACAAGATTCCGACAACAATAAAATCCCATCTCCAAATCAGGTAGTCTTACATAATATTGCTCCTTGCAGTTTTTCGATCCTTTCATAACGGTTGATATCTGGATGTTCGACATGTATTAAGTCGATTGAATTGGATGAGAGAATCCGTATGCCGTAATCGTATTGCGATGCAGTAGAAATACAGATGCGTGATGGGCTAATGTAGCAAATAAAGATATAAACAACGATTTAAAAAAGCACGTGGTCGGAAAGCGGATATCGACGTTATTACTATTAGGGTGGCATAGACGAGGAGGTTGAGGCAGCAGGTGTTATAATAGGGTTGTAACCGTTCACAAGAGCGCCGCTCGATGATGTGTGAGATAAAGACAAAGCACCAGACCTGGAGAACGATGTTAGAAGGTGCAAAAAATGTCATAAGTAAGCACAGAGCGACGCACTGTGAATCCGAGCCATTCGCTACTGGGGCATTGGCTGCTGTCGTGGCTGCAGAGTTCTCCGAAGAGAGCTTGAGATACCCCGCCTGCACGAGAAAGTCCCACACGCGGCTCGTCTTGTTCACATCGATCTTGACGAGCTCACGTGCCTCACGTCGCCTAAGCTTGCCACCGCGACGTGCGTACTCGCGCACGAGAGTCTCTTTGATGACAAGATAAGGCTTGGGTAATATCCTCAGCTGCGAGCACAACGCTGCCTCTGCGGGGGTAAGAAGATGTAATGAAGGACTATTAGAGAGATCGAGCGGGACTGGTCGTCGTTGCGTCGGACCAGCTTCACTCGGCCGCGGGGTGCCATCTCGATCAAGGCTGCTGGTGTCGCGATCAATAGAATATCGACTGGGCGTGAGGCGTACACCTTGTTGCTAGTGAGAAATGTCAGCATCATTCATCACACATTGAACGGAGAAAGACCGACATGTTTAATCTCTTCGTGTTCGAATCTTTCAATCTCAGAGGGTTCCGTCAGCCCGTTTCTCCGATACTTTTGGAAATCAGTTATCTGTTTACGCAGCATAGCTTCGTCTGAAATACTGTGAAATCACTGAATGCTGAAGCACAACCATTGACACTTACATAATATGTCAGCCGCAAATTCCTCGTAGTCTTCTGCGGTCTGCAAGCGGGCGAACGGACGTAAGCGATGAAGGATATCTCGTTCTTCCTTAGGTCGCTTCTTGTCGGCGGCTTGCATCTGGATAGAATGTCCATGAGAAGCAATGGAGAGACGAGAACATATCTGACCTTCTTGTACTCGAGGAGGCCACGATCGAACATGACAGATTTGGCTTCATCCCGTTTTCCAACGCGATGGAAGTACATGTCCAGTAAAGTAAATTTGAACGCAAGTGATTCAGACGTCTCGGTTGGGAGGGGATGGGGCAGCTCCTCTGCTTCATCGATCTCATTCGTCCCGGATGATCCTGCCTTGACATGTGTGCCGTTGACATGCACACCATTGGCACTACCCAAGAAAGTCATATTCGTACAGCCGTTCTCGAGAGGCGCAGCCTTGTCGTCTTTCCACTTCTTTCGTGCACGGGTATCTTGATCCATCTCGTCTTCTACAAGCTCGTCCCCGCCGTACTGGTAACAGACACCGAACTCCAAATCTTTGACAAGAGCTTCGGCATCATTGTCCATTTCGTGCTCAAACTCGAGCCGCCCTGGAAGAAAAGTTGATACTTCGTGTACGCCGGGCGCTGAAGTAGGGGCGACTTTGGCGCCGGGAGGCGGGACGGCGTCCATTTTGGCTAACCGTCGACGCTTGCGTTCTTGGAACTGTTCGCGATTGACATAGAAATCAGTATCAACCTTGGAACGACATTGTCAGTCAGACCCGGGTGAGGGTGGAGAGCAAGTGACCTACGGGGAGCGGGAAATCGGGAGAATTAATGTAAACTGATAGATAGTGTTCCTCGACATCTTCCTTTGTGCGTGTCCCAACGTGCTCCGCGATTTTCTTCCAATTTCCGAGACCATGTGTTTGGATGCCTTTCAGTAGCAATAGTTCCCTGGGAAATGGTCAGAATACATAGATAGGCATAAGCGCAAAGACGTACTCATCGGCGCCCCAGTCTTCCGAGAATATTGGATATGAGTTGAACTCCTGCGCAGGACTTCAGTGACCTGTGGAAACATAGCAATGCAGCACGCACTATGACGCGGTAGGGATGATTGCGCTTGTGATTGGCGAATTCTTTCCCAGCCAAAAAGCATGGGGGACATATATCAACTGGCTCATCAGACACACACGCTGGATCTGCACATCGTATTCGAATGTTATGGGTGAGGTCGCAGCCACACGCGTCGCATTCCAATTGGAGACCAGGCTCATTTACAGCTACAGAAAGGTTAACATGTGACCGTGAATAAGATACCAAAAGCGCACTTTGGATTTCGTCAAGTTGATCGAATTTGCGCTTCGTTACTGTCATTCCGACTTGTAACTGCAGATTGAGCGAGGGAACGAGTGCAGCCCGAGCGAGGTAGCTCCGTCAATCCGCGTGTATCCCGACGCCGGCGTCAAGCGTCTTCAGCGCCTACGACAAAGGCGGAGCACCAAGTGTTTCGCTTCTTGAAGAAGAGATAGACAATATCACAGCTGAATTGTGAGGGACTATATGCCCATCGATGTGCGAAGCGTTGATCGCGACACTTGGACGTCTGTGTGAAGGGCGCCGCCAGTGCTGACATAAGCGTTTCGGGTTTCCTTTCTCGCATCTTTGACTCATCGCATTGATTGCCACTTTGACTTGTCCATTTCTAGTGGGTCACCATACTGCACAGAAATATGATAAAAATATGAAGGATCTTCTTAAAATGTTCATTTCTTTTTCCTTTTCGCGATTATTTTATGTACTAGAATATGATAAAAATGTCGTGAAATGAAAATACCGTGACCTTCCAAATTAAACGAAATAGTACACATGGCCACATTTATTCATTGACCATCTGAATTCATCTTTCTATACTAATTAGATTTATATCGCAAAACAAATGGAATGTCATACATATTTACTTACCGCCGTACAACTCAAGAACGAGACACTCCTCCAAGCAAGTATGTAATACTCAAGTTCTTTGTCGCAAAATCAGATCGGGACATCTTTCTAATTGAAAATAGAATCAACAGGAAAGTCGCCATTATGTTCCTCCCCTTGGCCGTTGGTCCCCAAGTCCTGAGTTAGAGAGTCGCTTTTTTTGCCGTAAGATTCATGCTCTGCAGTGGCATGACCAATCTGGAAATCAGAATCGTCATCTCTGCTCGGAAGTCTACCCAATCGATGCCCATTTGGCTCTGTCGATTCTACGTTCGCGGACCCTGTACTTCTCTCGCCGCGTGCACCTCGACCAAAAAGTATAGAATTCGGTCGCGTGCGAAGTAAAAGGGCAGCGTTCGCGGCACCGCTAAGACCAAATAGAGTCACAGCGAAGATGGTCGCCCATGGAGGAACACCGTCATTGCTAGGCCTCGAGGTGCAAGAGTCAGAGTTTGGATCGTTATCTGTGCGAGAAAAGCCGACCCAGCGTGCGACGCTTAGCGGCAGGACGAGCACCGAGTAAACCAATGGATAGCTAGAACAAGCAGATTTATCAAACCGCCAAGCGATATCGTAAGAAGTTTGTAACATACGCGATTGCGGTCATGGACAATTTTTTCGGCCGTTGTCGGGCAATAGACATCTGGTCACTGTCTTTGGGACGATGAAACGAAAAGTGCCAGCGACCGTCGACCCCATTAGTGAGATTTCCACGACTCCATAGCAGTAAAGGGAAGTAAGCGACAATGGAGCCGAATAATGTTAGCCATAACCACAGATATTCCCCCATGATGCGGAAAACTAGATATTTGGAACCGATCCAGCACCAATACTACTCCGGCATTGGATCAGGAAAGACCAGACAAGAGAGCGGCGAAATAAGGCTTACTGGGGTAGGCGTTTGATAGTTCGCATCCCGGAAACGATAATTAGGGATGAGGACGATAAGGAATAGGAAGATCCATTGAAGTGAAACGATTGCGTAGGCGTAGCTTAGAGGGATAGAACGTCCGGACCAAAACGTAAAAAACGTCGTGAGGGCGATTATCTGCTGAGTATGAGTAGGTCTGATACGCGGGTTGGAGCGCAGGAGACTTGCCAAAGTAGCCAGAGCTACGCCGGTTTCGCCAATCTGTTGGATGACGCCCTGTGCAGTACAATAGGCTCCTGACTTGACCACTCCAGAAGATACCCAACGAATGTCAAACACTGCTCCAAGCGCTTGGAGAATATCACAAGAAAATAAAGAAATCTACGTGTGCCCCGACGGGCCAATCAAGCCAAAGGGTTGAGAAGTGTTATGACAAACGGAATGAGAAACACTCACTATAAATATATCCAAAGGTTCTTCAATTACATTCCACAGTCTGCGTGAACGGGACGACTTGACATATTGGCGAAGATTGTACTATCGAGGATAGATGTAGAAGTTTATTAGCAGGACCGATACGGAAGGACATCGGGAATACATACGAATATGAAGATGAACACAGATACTATCGACAACAACGATATTAAGCCGGCCTCTGTCGTTATCTGAAAGTAGGGAGTTGATGAGAACTAAAAGCCAACAAGAGCAGGGTGCGTACGTACTAGGAGCCCCATGCTTTCCCCTCGTGTCAAGCAAGTAATCGTAGAATTTCCAGAGCTCGGTACGGCAGCCAGCGAGACGTTATCGTAGGCAAGCTCATTGTTGGCGACATCATTCTCAGACGTCATGATACCGTCCCCTGCAGCAGTACTTATGTCGAGACTCGAAGGCAGGCTCAGTTGAGCCTCAGGCCTCAGGACGCGTAAGACGTATTGTACGGGCGCCAATCGAAGCCTGATAAGAGAGTCTTCCTCTATGTAGGCGACTTCTACTCGTCGACGTCGTGGGGGACACCAGCCTTATACTTTCAATGGGAAAGCTGTTGAGTGAGAGAAGGGGAAGCGATACAGAAACACGCGGGCGCTGTTCATGGTCCCAGATAGCATGCGCCGAATATCACGGCGCAGTTTAACTTCGCGCTTGGTCGCTAGTGTCAACGCCAGACATGTGGCTGTCGGTGGCGGTCTGTGGCAGATAGAAGCAAGAATGACTCATCCCTCTTATCGGCGCCACATTAAATGAAATAATCACCCCGCTCAAGCAATAGTCAAACCCTTACACGCGTTCTAGAATCTGTTATCGTTCGCTTTGTATGTATGGTCACCACTTTCCGAAATGAGTAGAAAGCGGCTTCAATGAAAAAACCTAACCTTGCAACTCTTGTACAAGTTTCGTATTGCCAGGCACCACATACGCCTGTGTACGCCCGAACTAAAACCGATGTACTCGCTTACGTCCTCCGTCGCGCGCACGTTAGCGTCCCGTGCTTTACGGAGAAGAACAACAGCTTTTTCTAGTGCTTGCACAGCAGCTCTGAAAGATATGCATCGTCAGCAATGTATTGATACCTCAACAATACTTATTACTTATTACAGACGCGAAGATTCCTTGACTGTTTCACGAGTGAAGGCCGTCGGCGATTAGGATGTGCAGCTCTGGATTTTATATCTCGAGGCGGACATCAAGAAGACACGGAATACGGTCACCAAAAAGGCTGACGAAATGTGCACTCACTGCTGAAACTCAGAACGGTTACGCAACATCCGGCAACACGGGATGTGCGGCGACACCGAGTAATGGCTCTCTTGTAACCAGAGCGGACGATGTCGACTCCGAGGATCCTGGATGAGGTTGGCCTTGTTTGTGGCCCATTTTTAAACATTGCCGTTCTGCCAACTGAGGCGGCGCGTCGGCTGCAGAAGAGCGCCGCTAGTGCGGTCTCCCGCTCGTCAGACATCGTGGTCGCCACAAGCTCACAGGGGTACCGGTGGAACATAATGCACGAAGTTGAGGATGCAACTGGTGAACGTATCGATACGTACATTCGAGCATTTAGTATCCCACGTTCACGAGAGTTGGCGAAAGGATCATCGTTGAAGACTTTGCCGGTCTTCCTCGCCCATGATGAGGCTTTCAAGCATCACGAGGTTGACCTTAAAGACGTCAACACTCCGCTCAAAGAGCCGCTGGTGCCGTCGTAAGCGTACAAAAATAGACGCGCTGACTTCGCGAGTATAACCGTCTCGTTTGTACACCCAGACTCGGTGGATAGCGCGGCGCAACGAGACGGCGGACGCCCAGCCACCAACACCACCATCAATGATGGCGATATCGAAGTGCACACAACTGGACTTCGGGAAATTCGAAAACGAAACTAGGTAGACAGACCAGATTGAACGTTGTCGGCATATACTTCAAGTTACACTCACCATTGGACCAGACCATTATGCTCCGAAGAACTTCGGGCGGGTGGTCCGTTGATAAGATTCCAAGATGCGATGGAGATGAGCGGGATTTAAACGGTGGTGCGTACGTACAGCTGGGTGTCGTCAATAGTTGCGGGACGTGGCACGACGATGTTTAAGAAATGCGTTCAAATGTTCGAACCTGCCCTCATTGAGCCCTTCAATTTTAACTCGAAATTTGCAGCGGAAGGAATCTGTTGGTTCGACACTGTTAGCCACAAAAGTTCCACACACCTCACTCCTCAAATACATGCTGTTTCCCCGGCGATTGAACTAGTAATTCAGAATTGATTCTCCAAAAAAAGCGATCATATTCCCTACCACGACATGAAAGCTCTGCGCTCACTCGTAAATAGAAAGATGAGGAAAACCCATCAACTCATCCTGCCCAAGACATCCAGTCGTTTTACAACACCGTCGACGCGCGCCTCGAGACCAGTAACGTTCCCACGAATCAGCTTCCGGTTTTCCTTCAGTCCTTCCTCGATCCCTGAGACAGCCGCTTCCAGCTCGCGTAAAGCAGCACGCGACTTGGCCTGCTCTTGCTCGAGTTGAGTGAGCGTGCTCTGAAAATCAGCCGCGGACGCGTGAAGAGCCGACAGTGTGCGCAGTCTTTCGACAATATGAGGTATCTGGGGTAACGACGGCCCCAGTCGATTCAAAAGAGGGAGCAGTTGCTCATGCAGAGGCGCAGCAGACTGGGACGTAGTTTGAGGCGACTGCTGAGAGGGATGTCGTCGATGGGCGGCGTGGTGTTGCGCCGCATTTGCCCGCTCGAGATCCGATATAAGCAGCTTGAGTCGTCTCGAGATAGCGTCAATGTGTCGCGGTTGAGTGAGTAGTGTCAATTGCGTGTTGATACGGGTCAGCAATGGCAACAATGCAGGCGGCAGTGGCGACGTCTACGCGGCCGCTCCGTTTTGAAAAGAATTCCGATTGCAAAGGTTGATAGAAGCCTCACCTCGTCCAGGATTACCGACGATGAACCAACCAGGCGTTCTAACTCCCCAACGCGTCTATCCACTTCTGCAAACGCGCGCATCTTCGTGCTATCGTCGATACCCACGGATTTCGCATCTTCACCTGATTCGGCAAGTTTTTCTGGAGGCGACGCGTGGTCCGGGCCTGTCCCGTTGACTGCCATATCGTCGGCAAGGATGGCACCCACGAGTCGACCACGACCCTCTTTGTCCTTGCGAATCTTGTCGAGGCGTGCGCGCACGTCAACAAGCCCGCGGATAAGCTCTCCAGGATCCACCGGCTCTGGCCCTTTCCTGTTTCGTTTCCTCGATATAGCTGGGTCGCCCTCTGTGTCTTCGTGGTCGTTGGCCGTTTCCTCAGCATGTTCTTCACTGGCCAGGCTCTTTTCCTCCTCGTTCGAGAAAAGAGCAGGATTTGTTGGATCAGCAAGTTCGCTCTCGAGCGCAGCGAGTTCTGCTTTCAACGCACGTAGCCGTACTGGTAGCGGCGCTGACCTGCTGACCGAAAGACCTTCTGAAGGCTCTGATGTAGGGGAAGAAGGGTATGCGTAATATGATCTTTCGCCTGTCAGAGATTAAAAAATCAGAGAAAAGAAACGGTGTATCCAACAGCAAAAACAAATGTGGAACCAAAGAATGAAAAATACACGTGAGAATGGCACGTACGTCGCTTTTCTGCTTTCTTGAACGTGCGCTTCGCATGCTCAGGATGAAGTTCTGAGGTGTCCAGCTCCTCGCGGTGTGCCTGGTCGGCGCCAGCTTTACCCCGCAGATTGCGTCCTGGAGGTGCAGTCTCCTCGTCATCTTCATCCGCTTTCTGGTCGAATTTGTAGCCAACAATGGAAACCAAAATTTATGGCATTTATACGAGTAGTCGAGATGGTGCAGATTCCACGAGCATGTCATGAATTCCTAACCAAATTGTCTGTAACTCATAACGTACATGGATCTGAGCTACGGGGAAGACCTCCTCCGTCTCATAGATATCGGGCGCAGTGTCCTGTTAGCATTCGATTTCCGTGTGAAGAGCGCGTCGCGTCGTGGTCACTTTGGTCAACACTTCTACAAGCGCGTACACACTCGAAAGAAAGACACTGACAATATCCGGTAAATTGGCGTATTTGTTAGCGCTCATCGCAGCCTCAAGAATAAAATGGACAGATGTGGGTATATCTCCACGTCGAGAACAATGGCTTGAAGTGAGAATGCAAGTGACAAGGCTGAGGCTGACGTTCAACGCAACGTTCTACGGTGATCACTGATTCACCCGTCCGAGTCATTGCCAGTGACGCTTGCTCTCGTCCGTCCACCAATTTTTGTTGCGAACCGGGTAGCACCGTTCATCTATATCATCCTGTGTATTCCATCTTTAACGAGGCGTCCGTACGCATACAAATCAAGAGAGTTCCTGATTTCACAGCCAATAAATACATCTACAGAATATTCAGGATCGATGGCGCCCTCGACGTCATCCTCGGTTACGTGCTCTTAGACGTGGATGGTATGCGTCGCCGTGTACTGGCTTATTTTATCTGTTCACATCATCGCCCGACTTCGTCGTCATCGTCAGCTACATCGACGACGACATTGTACTGTAAAATACACAAAAAATCTATAAATTCATGAAAAAATAATGTTCACGTGCCAGGCCCAGACCAGACCTCCATCAAATGCGATCGAGCGTGGCCCGATGGGTACGGCTGTCACATGCCTTGCGACTAAGGGCGGCGGCATCGTCGCCCGACTTCGTCGTCATCGTCAGCTACATCGACGACGACATTGTACTTGTAAAATACACAAAAAATCTATAAATTCATGAAAAAATAATGTTCACATGCCAGGCCCAGACCAGACCTCCATCAAATGCGATCGAGCGTGGCCCGATGGGTACGGCTGTCACATGCCTTGCGACTAAGGGCGGCGGCATCGTCGCCCGACTTCGTCGTCGTCGTCGTCGTCGACGCTGTTGACATCTGACTTGAAAAATACACAAAAAATCTGTAAAATTGCCAAAACAAAATTGCAGCATAGTGTACAATAATAGGGGATACAAATCAATCACTGTCAGTCAGTAGTTACAGGCATGGACTCGGAAGGAGGCGTCGACTCGGAAGGACTGGTGGGAGGAATGTTCTCCTTCTCCTTGCCCTTTCCATTGCGAGCACGCTTGGCCTTCGATCCCAATGATGGACCGCCCTTCTTCGATCGTTTTCGCTTGCGTGAACCATCACGAATGCCAGCCGATGCCTCCTCCTCTCCTTCATCATCATCCGGCGTGCTTTCATCGCTGCTGCTGTCTTCTTCACCTTCGATGGGAACACGAGGTCCACGGCGCACGCCACGGTCCGAACGACCCTTGCGGGTCTTCTCAACGACCTCGCCATCGGCAATCTTTTGCTGCCATTCCTTGTACAGGGCATCCTTCTCCGCTCTGTCAATCTTCCTGAACTTGCAGGAACCGTCCTTCAGCGCGTCGCGGAGCTTGGTCAACTGAGGCAAAGAGTTTCCCAGACGATTCGGCTGCACGAGTGGCCCAAGCGGCCAGCCCTCGAGCACGACACCCATGCCCTGGACAATGAGGCGATCGTAATTGACATACTCCATGCGAGCGTCAAAGTTGTCAGTGGCGTCAGCTAGAGCAGTGTTCATGCGATTGACGATGTCCGCCTTGAGAACTTTTGCTTTTTCATTGGCATTGCCCGCAAGGTCTCCATTCAGGTCAGCATTTGCCTCACTATAAGGTAGAATCTAAGCACTCACTGGTGACATCACAGCCCGCTGTAGCAAACGCGCGTAACTTGTAGCCAACATGGGATGTGACCCACGAGCGACTGGCGATCTTCATGTACCCTGCAATTTCGTCATCCGTAAAATACCAGTAGGGCTCTGCTGTGAAATCGACGGAGTTTGTGACGACACAGAAAAAACCGTCGATGCCGATGCGCCGCTTCATGCCATCCATCTACAATGCAATAAGTTGTACGACATTGCTGCATAGAACAAACCCACTCACCACATCCATTAGAATTCGGCACGACGCAGAGTAGTCGCTCCGTTTAGCAGCAGTTGTCTGCCTACGAATGAGCGCCTGATCCTCCTTGTTCTTGTTATGTTTTTTGACCTCTTCTTGGCGTTGCTCTTTTGTCAGGCCCTCGTATTCCTCACCAAATTCGAGGTGTAGCCCAACAATACCGTCTTCCGGCACACCGATGCCCTGTTCACGAAGCTCCTTTGCCTTGTTGCTGTAAAACGCGTTGTACGCGTTATCCTTGCGCGGTCGAATAAAGTCCTGGCCGGCATAAATCAGCTGGTCAAGGAAAAAGCGACCCTTCAGGTCGAAGGGTTGAGCCGCCGTCTCTGCAAGAGTGTTGACATCGGAGTAGAATTTTTTGAGAGCCGCGTCCATCTTCTCGCGCCGATCTTTGGCAGCAGCACGTTGGGCCGCCAACTGAGCAGCTGGCACCTTTGGGCGCTGTGTGGTCGAGCGCATACGCGGTGCGCTGAGGATTGGCAGGGTCGCTGGTGTCTTCGACGGCATCTGGCAACGAAAAACCTTGAGATGAGGAAGGAATGAAAAAAAAAAAAGGCTCACCTTCACAGGATTGCATGCTAGTGAGGCGAACAGGAAACGAATTAAAAACTCACCTGTGACAACCCAAACAGTAACTTTATGTAACCAGTATGAATGTTTGTAGAACACGTGTATTGAAAGCAGGGGTGTAGCAGCGGTACGGTACGAAGCATACGCAGGCAGACAGATACATGCACAGACAGATATGGAAGATACCAAGAAAACAGAGGACGAGCACATGCTTGAATACATTTTGAGAGATCAACGGCACAAAAAATGGAAGGATGTGATGAGCCAAGCCAACAGCGCACAGTTTTTTTGCGAGTCCCTTCTACAGCGTAGCCTCATAGGCACCAACTTTTAAATGGATAAGGTCGGCGCCCAAAAGCAACAAAAGGTTTGATACGAGCGGGGCCGCGACATCCTTCATTTTGTGCTGGATGAAGGGGACCCATTGCGAGGGAGGAAGAGAGACAATGGCTGCATAGACATCAGGAATCACCCACTCCAGGTCGTGCAAGCAAATGTACTCGAATGTTCTCTTGCCAATTGTCGCACTCCACTCCGATGGTTGAATCTCCGGAAGGTCCTCGCGAACCTCGTTGAATAACATCTGGTGTTCGGCATAGAAAAGGTACGTACGGCAACGCGACAACGCTTGCTCCTTACGTTCGAGGTACCGTGCTGATGTCTCCTTCGCCTCATCCAGCCGATGGCGCATTTCATTGCAGCGGCTCTTCGCGCGGCACAGCTGCTGCTCCAGAGAGTCGTACTCGTTGCGTCTCACATACCATGAGCCAATGCCCCCCATCACCCGGCCTTTGCGGTACATGGGATCAGTGAAGCGTTCAAACACTTCACGGCTGCCTAGGCCCGTCGCAGAGGCAATGGAGGGGACGATGGCGGCCGCCACGTAATCCTCCATAAGCTGGATCAACTTGTCGTGGGAATCGCTGAGCGCGAGTATTTCCTCCTCAAGGCACTCGCGGTCCTCCAACAACGTGAATCCCGGTAGATTGTTGGCGATCCGCGTCCGCTCAGAAAGACGGTCGAGCTGCACATGCAGGCTTTGATTCTCACGACGCAGATGCTGGGCTTCAAACACAACTGCCGCACCTGGAATGCCGGGGACGATGACGCTATCCAAAGCGTCCTCGGGGAATGAGACCATATCAGGCAGGTACACTATCTGCCATGGGCTGTGAGTGGGGTATGGAATGTCGTAGCAGCCAGACAGCGGTTTGGACCGTGGCATCCACACGCTGGGCCCATCGTGGGCGACAGGCACAGGCGCGAGGCCAGCCTCGTGATTAGCAAGGGCCTTGACATACGTAGTCTTAACGATGGGACCAAAAACGTGAGCGAATGTGTCCAGGCAAGCGCGCAGGGGCATATGTAGCGGATGCGGTGCGTCGTTGACAAAGCGGGGGGTCACATATACCGTATAGCGAGGAGGCAGTTCCCTATCTCGAGCCTCAGGAACGCGCAGGCGTGAGTCGGGGCGCAAGTTTGTAACCATTGTCATGCCGTTCGTGAGACGGTCATGCAGTTCGACCTGCACATGTGGGATGAATGGCAGGAATTTAGAAAAAAAAAAAACACCACATACCAGCTTCAAAATCGCGTCGAGCAGGAAATCAGAGTACTTATCCTGCAAATGAAAGCAGGAACGAAGGTTCTCGGGGTCCCCAATGGGAAGACCGAGCATTTTGATAGCTTCAGCGTACAAATGGTTGGTCGAGTACAGGCGGTTGGTGTTGTCGACTTGCGCGAAAAACATGACGTCGGCTCTGGCCAGCCGAGCTTTAACGTCGGGAGGAGCGTCGTGTGAACCCAACTCGCGCCGGCGCTGGAGATCACGCATGGCGCTGGGCGAGAAATGCATGCTTGCCAGCTCACGCCATGTGGGCGGGTTCGTCGGCGCGTTCTCGTCGTAGAGCGGTGTATACAAATTGACTGGATGAATGGGCTCCATTGGATATCACTGATCAGCTCGGTGTCTGTAAATTTTTGAGGGAGGGAACACGATTCGTCGAGCGCTGCACATGGCTGATGCGATCACATGACATTGTTGGAGATCGGTTCAACCAAATTTCACTCAAAACCGCGCTCAAGTTCCTCCTCATTCCAATCCTTTCCTTCGACATACGGCGCACCGTGAGCCTGAACGGCATTGCGTACTCGAGCCCGGGAATCTTTGCTCGTGACGGCCCACGGTGTATCTGTATTATTGCTTCGTACATCCTGATCGCTCGGGCGTTCACGCAATGTCTCAACATTTGGTGCGTGTCAATCTCTCATTTGTACTTGACTTACACGCGTTCGCTGGCAGACGCGTTCGGGGACCGCCTACGGCAAGTGGAATTCAGCCCTCCATCTCGGGCCAGAGCATCAACTCGACGCCATGTACCAGCTCGCGCTTGCTGACCAGCTAGACGATGAAGACGCCCTCCATCACCCAAGCCCCGCCTCCTCTCCTCTTTCCTCTCCCCTTTCGTCATTGCCTTCTTCGCGGGCTGCAAGCCCTATTCCCTCGACGTCTGCAGGCGACGGCCTGTCTGCGAATGCGTCGTCTATGCACCAAGATGATCCGCCCATTGCAGACAAAAAACGGCGCAACAAGCTGCGCAGTAAGGCTTCTCGCAAGCGCAAGCGGGCACAGCAGCCAAAGGGCGAGCCGCGGCCAAACGTCCGCGCAAAGTACGTGCACAGCGCTGTGCCAGAGCCGGCGCCATACAACGTAGAGGCCGCCCCAGTCGAAGCATCGGCGTATAAGGCGGCGCGAGCGCCCGCAATATCTACCCGTGAGTACACGCTGGAGGACCTCGTAGGCCCGTCCTCTGCCTTTGGCTTCCGCGAGGTGAAGTGGGACGGGCGTACCACCACGCCTATCTGTGACGACCGCGGTCGCATCGTCGTAGTCCTGGCTGGTCAGCCCAACGATCTGACCTGGGCCGATGTACATCAAGACGCCGTCAAGGCGCTCAATCGCGCGCATGCAGACGTCAATTGGGCCAGCGAGCAACAGAACCCACGCGGTGCTTTCGACTCCTTATTCTGTGGTATCTCTTATGGCGGCGGCCAAACGGTGTGTGTCTATTCCATCTACGATTCCTGCCCGCTGATATGCTAAGCAGCATCCTAAGAATCTGCGCCACAGCGACGAGACGTTGCGCACACTCGAAGCCTTGAACCGCGATCCCGCCGTCACTCGCATCGCCCACTTTGCTGCGGACGTCTGTCGCACATGGGCCCCACGGCTGTACGCGCACTACGACGATTATCTCACGCGCTTGTTGGCCTGGGACCCCGGTCTCTCACGCAACTTCAGCCGCAGCGTGTGGGCTTGTATCGCCTATAACTTTGGCCCTCGGACTGTTACACGCCGACATCGCGACCGCGGCAACATTCCATATGGATGGTGCCCTGTCACAGCGTTGGGCGACTTCGACCCTACGCGCGGCGGCCATATGGTTCTATGGGACCTCAAGCTGGTCATTCAATTTCCACCCGGTTCAACGATTCTGATCCCTTCAGCAATCGTTGAACACTCCAATACAGCCATAGCACCCCACGAAAAGCGCTACTCCATCACGCAATACACGCCCGGCGGCCTCTTTCGATGGGTGGATCAAGGCTTTCAGACGCAGAATACGCAACGTGATTCAATGACCCCGGAGGAACAAGCATTGGATGCGCAGCGGCGTTCGAAGCGCTGGGCGGAGGGCCTGTCGTATTTCTCTACTGTACTTGAATTAAAGACACTGTAATGTACATTGGACAAAGTCTGGTAGTATACTCTCCTAATACATGTTTTCTTGTGGCATATTTTTATGAATGTGTAAGGGTGTATCTCGCATGTGAGTGCTGCAGCCATGGTTGGGTCCTGATTCATGTGTACATTGGTCTCAAGGATGGCTTGTTGGTTTGCATTGTCTATTCCTTCCTCTGTACGGCTCGGGCAGCCACAAATTGCTATATATATAGTCTACCATACATTCTCGACAATACTATGTAATTATTATATAAATATGTGCAACGGAGGGTGGGTAGTAGCTGGCGCTGCGTAGCGAAATTCGAAGGGACGAAATTCGAAGTGGCGAAATTCTGATCAATCAATGTAGTTCGAGCCACAGTAACTGCTTACCGGTTACCTCCCACCTCGACGACGTATCGTGTGCTCATCCATCCTGGTCTCGGTTCTCCCCCCAAAGCCTCGTTTCATTTTACACCTCTTTTTTTGTGCACGGCATGGGGAAGACGCAAGCGAAGGAGTCGGAGTCGTTCGTACGTGACGACGAACCTCTGTTTGAAGAGGAGACGCAACAAAAAACGGCTGAAGAGCAGCGCATGGAGTCGGAGTTGTTCGTACGTGAATACGATCGTCTGTTCGAGGAGACGCTGCGAAAAAAGGCTGAAGAGCGGCGCATTCAACAACGCAATGCCTCAAAAAGACACTACGAGAAGTACGTACCCGATATCGTTCAACTGGATCCATCTCGCTGAATGCTGCCCACCCTAGCCATCGTGATGAGGTCTGTGAGAAGGCTGCCATTCATCGGGCCAAGTATGTGCTGCCATTTTTTGCCTTTGAGTTGCTAGTTCAGCTGTCACAGAAGGAGGCAGAGAATTGAAGCAATTCCCGAACCGATTCGTGAATCTTTCAAGGCCGGTCTGCGTGAACGTCGTCGTGAGCTCCAAGCCAAATGGAGGGAGCAAAACCGTGCGAGGCTGCAAAAGAAAGCACGTTTGCGCAGGCAAGGGTGTGCTGATTATTTGTGCTTCCCATTCATCTGTGCTGATTCACTCGTAGGTACTACTAATTCAATATTGGAAGAGCTGGATGCTTCAAAGGAGCAATATATTTCTGTACTTTCTTGCGCTCGCCTGCATCGACCTCGACCGCATAAATGTAGCCCGTATGTATTCAATATGTTTTGCTCAATATGCCTGTGTGCTGGGCGCCTGTGTGCCCACTGCCTGAACACTCCTTATCTGTACTCTCTTTGTCTGCGCACCTATTGTTTTCCACACCCATTGTCCCTGTACTACACATCCGATGCACCCTCGTCGTCTGCGTGCTCGTCATCCATGCGCTCGTCATCCATGCACTCATCGTCCGCGCCCTCGTCGTCCACGCACTCGTTGTCCAGGTACTCGTCATCCACGCGCTCGTCGTTCGCGCGCTCGTTGTTCGCGCGCTCGTTGTTCGCGCACTCGTCGTTCGCGCGCTTGTCGTTCGCGCGCTCGTCGTTCGCGCGCTCGTCGTTCGCGCGCTCGTCATCCAGCACTCGCTGTTTGCATGCTCACCGTATGCATGCTTGTCATCTGCATGTTTTTCATCCGTAAGCTTGTCATCTGTGCACTCGCGGCCTGCATGCTTGTCTCCTGCACACGTGTCATGTACTTCTCATTGGCATGCCCCGCATTTGCACACCCATCCACATCCATAGCATGTACACGGTCCATCTGTTTGTAGTTTGCACGCTTGTTTTCTTTGTTCGGCTGATACGTACACTTGAGTCAACTTGAACTAGTTGAGCCGCCATTCATCTCAACACACTCTCCTCTCAACTCCTCAACAATTATGTCTGCCAAACGATTTCGTCCAGCAAATGCTCCACCGCGTAATAGAAACAAGGGCGTAACAATTGTGACGGGATCCAGGATAAACGGTACTCGTACAGTTGTCCACCAACGCGCCGATCGTGATAGACATGCACGCGACCTTGAAAAAAAGAAGGAGCTCGACTTACTGCAGGGTGTGTGACTGTTGTACGGTTTTTCATTCTACTGCTAACGCCCAACTAGCTTTACCATCTGCCGAGCGTGCTGAGCTCCTCGAGCATGAGGAACGAGTGGCGGCCCATGATGCTTTTGATGCATCTCAAGATACCGCGCTGAACGAGGTGTTTGGTCATCCAGCCCCTGGAGAAGAAGGCTTTGACTTTAGTCATGGTGGTGCTGAAGGCACATTTCATGACTTGGCCCAGGCTGTCTTCCCGTGCGTGTATTTAGTAATTTAATTTTTATCTTGGCTTATACTGACGGTCGTTTTAGAACGCATCGCATCGACTATCGCAAACGACATCATAGGGTTCAGCTCCAAGTGAATTCGTGGCGTCAGCAGCTCCCTGCCCTCACAAAGGCCTACCTTCGGTGGAAAGCAGATGGGCCGCCCAAATCAGGCGATGAAGAAGTAGGTCAATACGGCATACTCGTGTATAGTTTCCGAGGTAAGTCGTCTGCACGTTTTGAAGATTTCACATCAACAAAAAGTCAGGTGTACGCTATGAGGCATTACAAACTGTGCCAGAATCCACCAGCATCAACGAAACACTGGCTTTTCACGGCCTCATTGGATCGACGCCTGAAAACCCAAAGGTGGCTTTCACATTCAATTTTTTGGAAAGCTATCGTCAGCTACATAGAGTTTGTCCTCGGTTGAGCATCGAGGCCATGGCGCGTGCACTGCAGCATCTACACAGGGTAAGGGAGTTGTATTTATGGCCTCGCCGTATTGCGTTCTGAAAATGCCCAATCCACAGCAACCTCGAAAGCCATATCTTTCACGCCAACTGTCATCGGCATTTGACGCGTATCTTAGCATTCAACGATCCGTCGATGGACAGGTTCTGCAGGCGCTCGAACACAACAACCCAGTCTCGCAAGCTGAGCTCGTCTGTGCCCCATGCTGCTACCGATTGGAAGAAGAAATCGAGCTTCGCCCGTCCATGCTAGTTGCCTGCGATGGTAACAATTCACTTAAGTTAATCGATTCGACCTTCAGACCAGGGGAGTTGCGATCCGATGACCGTACCCTGCCATCATTCCGTTACTTGGAATCCAATGCCGTGGACGTCTTCAAGGATGATGTGGCGCGTCAACAGCCATCTGCAGTAGCGAGTAGTCATGTGGAGGCTCCTGCAGTTGTGCCGACGCCAGGCAATGTGCCGGCAGCCACAAATGCAGCTATACTCACGCAGCCACCTCTTGAAGCCCCCAATGACGATATCGCGTGGCTGAATGCCGTTGAATTGGAGGAAGATATGAAGGGGCAACTGGATGCCTGTGTCGAACGATGGAGAGCGGCAGGTCCTGAAGCGCGAAAGAAGATGGTCACGCTCTTCGCAGTCTCTGGCATATTCCTTACTGTTTGTAGACATGGCCATGTCCTTGTCATATGCGACATGATTAGGAGCGGCGAGCTGTAAGTTCTCACCTTTCCGAAAGCATCTCTACCTAACACCTACCTATCAGAATGAAATACCCCATTGCGAACACAAATTATCTTATTGAAATTTACGGAAAGCATATCGGGCAAGCATATGACATCATGTGTAAGTTCATGAAGACATTACATCGGAGTAGCATTGCTAGTAAGGTCAAGGACAGCGGGCTTATCGGCGTCGTGCCTGCCTTCCATGGCCATGCACACAGCCGTTCCTGTCAGGTTTGGTGGCATCCTCGCTATCTTGACGGCGTGGGATTGGAAGACTTTGAGGAGTGTGAGCGCTTGTTCTCCTTGACCAACGAGCTCGCATCGGGAACGCGAATGTGCTCTGCCTTCCACCGCCGTCAACAAATCGTTGAATATCTTAATTTCCATGATCACGACAAGTACGCCGCTCATGGCACGTTTCTTTTCGGCAACTATCGTGCAGCACTCCGTATTATTTCTGACAGTGGATATCGACTATCGCTCCTCGAAGAGAGGCTTCATACTTCTGCCATTGATTACGAGCGCTATCTCCAGGAGGAGCGCGCATACTTTCAGGGGCTTCTCAAGGAACCTCTTGAGGTGAGCCAGAGATTTGAATATCTCGAAGCACTTGAACGGCTGCAGAAGGCGGAGTACGTTTTTTTTTTAATTACCTATTTCCTTCCATGTCTTACCGAGGACTTTTCACATTCTACAACAGGTTGGAATCAGGTGCAGCACGGGCTGCATATCGAGCGTTCAATGAAGCATATGATCACGGGCTCTCGTTTGAAGGAAACGCTGGCAAAATCAAGTCGAACTATACGCGAACGGCGAATCGTCTGTCACTCATTGATGAGGAGGTTGCACGGATTGAAGAAGTCATGGGCATTATGGAACGTTGGCAGCCCAATTCGCCCGAGTACATGGCCTGTCGAAAGGAGCTAACAGAACGGCAGTACCGTCGCTCCCTCGATGAGCTCGAGCGCCTGGTCGTTCAGAGGCTAATGGAGCTTACAAAACTCAACATGAGTGGAGTCGGTGAGTGCAAAAATTTTGGTCTAGCAGATGTACATTGACTTCGGCACCGTCAGGATACAAACAGAGGGAGAAAATTCGGAAGGCCCTTCAAGCCCGCCAAACCGCCATTCAGAAGGCACTCGAACGTTATAACCATGCTGCGGCTTCCTTAAATCCACCGCGACAAACCCTCACATGGACCTCATTGCTTGAGCTCGTGCAATTAGGTGTGTAACATTTTCTAAATGCGCTGATTAGTCTCATGTTGATTTTCTTTACATAGGCGAGCTGGCTCTTCTTCAGGACACACGGGTTGATATCCGTCAGTCAGCGTGGGCCCAGCCGATGCACCGTCAAGCAGCAGAACTTCACCAGGAGATCAAGCGCGCTCACGAAGAAATTCGGCGCTGTAACGTTGAGCTGTGCCGTCAAGTCACATACATGGTCGATAACTACAATGATTATCGCACTGCAATCCATGCAAACTCAGTCAGTGCTCCAGATCTTGCTACGGAGCTGCAATATCGCCTGGACTACCAGCTTGCAATTGACGGTGAGGTGGCCAAAAAAATTCTTGCCATTTCAAACCTTCGAGGTTTCACTGGATCTGTCATCCCTGGCACACGCATTGGACGAGGTGTACATCAAGCCACGGACGAGCTACCACCGTGGGCAATCGAAGTTTTAGGCCTCGAAGTTATCGAAATCGAGGAAAGCATCAGCGGCCCTCATGCGAGATCAAGTGGGGCAAATGTGGGCGGTGCCGATAACCATGCCACCACCTCTTCAAATCCCAGCACAGCCGTTCGTGAATCGGTAGAGCGTGTCGAGGAGCTTCGAACTGCACCTCAGGATTCACGGCCCCATGTTGAAAGCTCGCTGCCAGCTCATGTGGAGCAGCCACAAGAACGCCAAGTTGGTGCTATGGGATTGCCCTTGCTGCCTGGCAATGGCCAAGAGTCAACACGGAGTGATTCTGCGAGGTATGTGGTGATTGCTTGTAATTTGTGTCTTTTTCTGACAGTGGAAATAGACCTACAACGGATGTTTTGCCCACTGGGAAACGTGTCAAGAAGGTTCGTCGGGCCATGCTGCCCTCCAGTAGTTTGGTAAATGGCTGTCGAAAGCGAAAACGCGCAGCTCAAGAGGATGCTGATAGTGACGATGACGACAAATCAGACGATGACTTACCTGAGTGGCATGATACAGGCATTGTGGAGGACCAAAGTGAGAAGCTGATAGAGGTTCTAACGGCGGAGCATGTATGATTCTATCTTTCCATGTTCCATTGTATTGTACATTATGTATACCAATTTCTCGGAAATTTTACAGATTTTTTGTCTATTTTTTATGTTAGATGTCGACGACGACGACGACGATGATGGCGACGAAGTCGGGTGATGATGCCGCCGCCCTTAGTCGCAAGGCATGTGACAGCCGTACCCATCGGGCCACGCTCGATCGCATTTGATGGAGGTCTGGTCTGGGCCTGGCATGTGAACATTATTTTTTCATGAATTTATAGATTTTTTGTGTATTTTACAGTACAATGTCGTCGTCGATGTAGCTGACGATGACGACGAAGTCGGGCGACGATGCCGCCGCCCTTAGTCAGCTGTTAGGATTTGATTTCCGTGTCCGAGGATGGCGTTGCAGGTCGTGTTCGATCACTTTTGGTGGCCACACTGTCTACTAGGGCGTGGACACTCGAAAGACAGACTACTGACTCAAGAATAAAATGGACAGATGTGGGTATATCTCCACGTCGAGAACAATGGCTTGAAGTGAGAATGCAAGTGACAAGGCTGAGGCTGACGTTCAACGCAACGTTCTACGGTGATCACTGATTCACCCGTCCGAGTCATTGCCAGTGACGCTTGCTCTCGTCCGTCCACCAATTTTTGTTGCGAACTGGGTAGCACCGTTCATCTATATCATCCTGTGTATTCCATCTTTAACGAGGCGTCCGTACGCATACAAATCAAGAGAGTTCCTGATTTCACAGCCAATAAATACATCTACAGAATATTCAGGATCGATGGGCCCCTCGACGCGTCCCAAGATTGAATACGTGCTCTTCGACGTGGATGGTATGCGTCGCCGTGTACTGGCTTATTTTATCTGTTCACATCATCGCCAATCAGGACTCATGATTGACTCTGAGCGCATCTATACAGAAGTTACCAGTGCGTGTCGAATTCACTTGAGCGTTATTCCTTTGCCAGAAACAATCATGGGCCTCAGTAGACTGATGCTTCCGACCGTCAGACAAGATACTCAAGCCGTACGGAAAGACGATGACATGGGACATCAAAGCCGGCTGCATGGGCAAACGTGAGTTTCAGCAGTGTCCTTTGCGCCACATTGTTTATTGTGCGCGCTGAGCTATCATTCATTGTTTCCTAGCCCAGATGGAAGCCACAAAATACCTGCTTTCGTTCTTTCCTGACGTAGATATATCTATTGAGGATTATCTGAAACAGCGGAATGAACTTCAGGACAAAATGTGGCCCACGGTGTCACTTCTCCCTGGTGTCGCCAGGCTAGTAAAAGTCAGCTATCATTGTTTAGATCTTAGCATAGTTGCTGAAATACGATGAAGCATCTGAAGGCACACAACATCCCCATTGCCGTCGCAACGGGATCTCGCAGGTCAAAGTACCTGCTCAAAATAAATCATCTTAGCGACGTCTTCGATTGCTTTGGGGAGAATGTGGTCTGTGGCGACGACCAAGAACGCTTTACCTTCGAACTCCGTGGTAAACCGGAGGTGAGACTCGTTTCTTCTCTTCCAAATGAGATTGCTTGTTCAACTTGTACTCTCGAGCCCGATATATTTCTAGCCGCTGCCGGTGTGACACTTCATAGGGACGTTGGTCTTCCTGGTGTGTATCCAACTCCGGGGCAGGTCACAGAACGCGCCAGAGGACTTGTTTTTGAGGACGGACTGTCTGGAATGCAAGCAGGTGAGGGAGTCCATTCAATTTCCGTATTAGGTATCCGACTTCGATTGCTCAGCCAAACGTGCTGGAATGTCAGGTAAGCAGACAAATCAGATCCCCTCGCTGTCCTCTGATTTTCCTGTCGCCCCTTAGTCGTATGGGTACCAGATCCAAACCTGAAAGATGTTACGGATAAAGACTATACTGGCACGGAACAGCCAGATCGAATCCTACAATCTCTAGAAGATTTCAAACCAGAGGAGTGGGGTCTTCCTCCGTACAGTGAGGCGTGATATGTTCGGTAAAACCAGCAGGTTCTAGTAACTGCCATGAAGAATTGCCGACTTAGAGCGGAAATTCAATAAAATGTTTATTACAGATACGATGTTTCTTTGCGTGAGCTTTGCGTGGCATAAATAATGCTTGAACGGAATATAACCATGTTGACCAGTATTTCGCTACTTCAAGAAATTCCTAGAAGTAAGATCCTGCCCCTGCATAGTCGGCGTCTTTGGACGACAATACGTCATCTTCCTCTTGGATCCCTTTGGATGGAGAAAGGCCGGTCAGCTGTGATGGCTGTGTCTGCCGCCGTGAATACTCTGTTGACCCGGGACCAAAGGCGGGCGGCGGTGGAGTAAAAGGCTTAATAGCTACAGCCATGCGCCCTGCCGGTATCCGAGCTTGTAATTCGGCTTGTGTGGGCACGGGCTGGAAGTGGAGCTATGGCGAGCGTTGTCAAAAATCGAGATTTCATGGTGATGGATAGATTGGCCAGACGCACCGAATCATCCAGTTTCTTGTAATGCTTCAAGAACTCCTCGACGGCAGCCAATTCGTTTGCTATGCGGTTGGCCTTACCTTTACCTTTCTTCATTGGGTCGAGACGACCATGCGCATTCCGTAAGGATGTCAACTCTTTCCGCGCCCAGGTAAGGAATCCGACAGCCTCGCCACCGCGCGCAGAGCTTCCATGCTCACCGGCATCGACGCCCAGCCATTCGTGCGCGAGTGCAGTGTGCCATGCATACGCGTCGGAGAGACGTGTACGCAAGTCAGCGGTGACCTCGCTTGCGCCCGACGTCAGAACAAGCGCCCGAGCTGCAGCGTACAGCTCAGCACACTCCAAATAGAGCTTCGCAATGAGCGCTGGAGACGGGTGTGACGCAGGAAGCGGCGGTCCTGGTCGAAGCGCGCTCTCAGCGGCAGCCTTTGTACGGAGCTTCCGGATGGCAAGGGACTGTGCGTCGGCAAGTGCCATTCTAAACACAACGGAACGCGATTGTAAGATGAGGCTTGAGAAGGTATCGGAAAGATGTACATCAAATTACACGCACTTGGAAAGAGCAAGTACTACTTCGCGTGACAGGTCAGGCGGCCGGGTGGGTATGCGCAAGAGCGGAAGTACGCTCTCTGCGAGGTGCGAAAAGACGCCGGACGCGCGACACAGCAAAGTGACGGCGAAGTTCAACGTAGCATCTTTCGATGTGCGATCAGCATCCGAGATATACTTATCGCGCTCATATGTCCCCAGTGTATTCAAGATTGACCGTGCGTGGTTGGACAAGAGAAAGCCATAAGTCAACAGGGAAAATGAAAGTTCCACATGTAAAGTTGGTAGCTCGAGACGCGGAGAATTGTTCAAAAGGGTTGATGACAAAGTTGTTCTCCAGCTGAACGCTGAAAATATATATCAGAACCAAAGAGACATGGACGAAGATCATGTGTACACACCTGGCTCCGACTTGAAACTTAATTCGTCTTGAGAGACACAAGATATAATGCCATACAGTTGTGGTAGATAATCTTCGAGAATCTAGGCCGTCAATTGAAGATTTCCAAAGACAAAGGAGAATAAATAAATCCATTCCGTACCTTAACTTGCTTCAAATAGTCGTCATCGGTTTCATCGGCGCGCTTGTGTGCCTTGAGGGCGGCACGGAGGTTGGCGCGTTGCTGCGTCGCGTCAGACAGATGGATGGTATGTGCATGGTTTGAAGTATTGTCTGTACATATCTCTGAGAACGATATTGCGCCAGTCGTCGGTAACTCATAATTGTAGATAAGCATGTTTCTCCTCGCCGTCTGTTGAACAGTGCAGAATACTAGTAAGTATTGGAAGACTGGTTGCGATCTCTTCAAGAGCTTTTGAATAACAGATAATGTGGTTCAGCTCCTATGGTACGCGATTCAGATTGACGGCGAGAACGCAGGTTACTTTAAGTCAGCAAGCTTGACACGAGAGAGCGAGGCAAATAGCTAGGTACTTAATTTGAAGATGGTAACAGCTGGTGAGTCATATCGAGGACGGCGATCTCGGGCTAGCGGCGATCATTGGCGTCCACAGTTGTATCATCGATGAAGCATTGTTAAGCGTCGTTGCGTTTTTTCTTTTTTTCTAGTCTTTTACTCTGATTATTGTTTTTTTGTAATGCCGTTGTTGTATTCCTGTCGCTTTCAGTATTGTTTACTACGTAGTTAAATAATCTCGCTCCTTCTAGTGTCACATCCGAGTCCTGTTATTTGAACTTATTTCGATCCGGTTAAACTTACTGGGCTTCTCTCCTTTCTAAGTGCAACCAGTGACTCGGCGGATGACCTACATTCCCCGGGCCTCTTTTTGTAATTCACGCTTGTTCCTCTGGACAATGTATCTCAATTCCAGACCCTTACATAATGTACATTGCAATTTCCTCGAAGTGTCTTTCCTGTGCGACAGTCCACTCGCCAGCAGTTTCATTGTGGAGCTCAGCATCCTAGTAATACCCTGGTGCAAAACTTCTGTCACTCTACCTTACATGGCTGTTGGGTGGCCATGGTCACGGATTCAAGACGCTGCATTTCCTCATGTCACAGGGCTTGAATTAATACGGTTCGCTGGTTTCTCCGGCCAGCAAACATTGCTGTGGCTGCTGAACGTATTGGAGGATTCAGTGAATCAGAGCATCCCTGCAGCGTTCATCAGTATGTCGTCATGTACATGTTGGGTCTCTATCGTCGGTTTGACGCTCTACCAATTTTGTATCATCTTGCTCCCCCACCGTCTATGTCACTATCGGACTAACTTAAGATGAGAAGTGTACTCTTCAACGCCTCGTGACCTGCATGTATATACATGGCCTTTTCCCAGCAATGGACAGTCCGACTGCGATCATTCCCTGGCGATGACATCGCCTTCAATGCCAACATCCCTCTATGTAAACTCCATTGCCAGCTTTCCGATCCTCGATAGCAAGCTCTGTCTCGAGACATTTTTCTTGATCGCTTTTGACAACCCAGTTCCATGATGCAGCGTCCGGCTTCATCTCACCAACATGTGAAACCTAATTCACTACAATATATCTGCAGATGTGAATATGTGGACAGTCGAGCTGAAGCTGTTGATCGTGCAACGATACCCACATAATCGACTGAATAAACATGGAAAACATGCATTGAACTCACAGTGTAATAACTAGCTGTAGCGTACGTGTTGTGGAAAAAATAGCGATACATACCGAGATCGAAAGGGATACAGGGTCTGTAGAAAATAAGACCATATTGCAAGGAAAAAGAAGACGTAGTGAAAGTACAAGGACACAATAGGAAAGCGCTTGAGCAAAGGATGTTCCAGAACTGTAGATACTAAAATTGAGGCGGACGGGCGGGAGCGCCCACACATCAGGAATGCACTGATCGTCAACCTGCAAAGGACCAGCCTGGGCTAAGTTATACGCCTGCGCATTGGCGTCGGTGGCTCCGCATCTGATCGCATTCCAACCATACGTTCAACGTCCGCCTACGCATTCCAAGGTCAAAAACGAGGACATGGAATGGAGCGAGAGACGCACCTGCGCCTGATCCCACTGGACTGCCCAATCAACCCCGTCGTCCTCATCGTCCCCTCCATCGGACGAACTGTCATCATCCTCAGACATACGACCGCTGCTGCTGTCCTCGTTGCCCTGGCCAAGGCCCCAACCGCCCACGCTCGCACGAACAGTAGATGTGTCGCCGTCTATACCGGTGGACACGTCCGATGATGACACGGGTGTGATGGGCTCCGATATGTCGACAGGGCTCCTGCCGCAGATACATGTGAGCTAAGGATACTCAGCAAATACGGAAACCACACGTACTTGAGAGAATCGAGAAATTCCTTCTCCCGTTCGCGTTGGATTTCGCCAGGTGATGCAGGATGCTTGTCATCGACAGAAATCATGGTTACGTGCGGCTTCAAGGCCACACGCCCACGGCGGTCGCGTGGGACGCCGCCGCTGATGAAGGTCTGATTACCACGGGGCACAGGGCCATTGGTGCCGCCATGTGTATGTGTGGATGCGGTCAATGCGTGCAAGAGATTGTCAACGACCTCTTCATTATGTGTCGGTTGTGCGGCCGGCGCGTTGAGGGAGAAAGCGGGCCGTGGACGGTGATTGCGTGCCTGCGATGCAAGAACAAGGAGCCTGCGCGCGTGCATGTGTTAGTTAGACGAAACGAAGATGAATGGCTGTACGTACATCTGCTGGAGACGCGGCTGTTGGTAGGGCGTCGCGTCTAGGACGGCTGCGGGGTCGTGAAGCTGCGGCGCAAGGCGGGCGTGTAGAGGCACAATGACCTTGTCGCGGAAAGAACGCAGGGCGACGGTGCGAACATCAATAGAAGGAATAGCAGGTGAGGAGAGAGACGATATTGAGGTCTTATGAGTTCGTGTAGGGGAGCTTGGCCGTTTAGGAGTGCGATAGAGGGATTGTAGCAGAGGGTCCGTCTGAAGGGGCAGCAGGACCCCCTCGACGTACGGCAGGACTTGGTCCCAGAAGAAACCCCACTTCTCGACAACCTTGCTGAGCAGGCGAGAGTCATCGATGCCCACTAGCTTCGAGTTCAATGTCACCATCCCCGAAGCAATAAGTTCAGCTGCATCGTTATCCAGCGTAGCTAGCGCTTTCTGTGGTGCGGCAGATACGACCGCCTGAATGTGGCGTTTAACTAGGACGTTGAGGTCTTCACTGGATGGAGGAATATCAAAAGATCAGGTTATTTGTGCGATGGTCCTCATACTCACATTGGGATACGCAATGGCTCGCCATTGAACAATGGAAGAACATGCACATGCAGCGCGCCCCATGGATTGTCATGATTGCCTGTGACTGCCGCTGGCTGGCTCGTCGTAGTCTGCGATCCCGGTGCAACCTGCGCTGTAGCCACCTGGGCTAATGTTACGGGCAAATGAGCCAGACGATGCATTTCTCGTGTAACAAGCTTGGAATCATACGTCCGCCCATACGATGCCTGCTCAGTGCTCAAAAGTCAGCCCTAGCTCATGCTTTTCGCACCTCCCCACCCATCGATCACAGGACGCACCTTCGACGGCGACGGGTGGATCTTGCTGCTGGACACGCTCGTCGCGCTCGCCATGCTTTCCGGAGCCGGTAGTGTCGTGTGCGACTGGATCTGCGTTGTCGGCTGGGAAACTGAGTGTGAAGCAGAGTGGGACGCCGAGTGCAGCGTCGAGTGAATGATGTGAGGAAGATGTGCGAACCGGCTGGTGTGAATGCCACGCGAGCCGTTCAACCTGTCTAGGTTTGCGTTCTCCACGTTCGTTGCCAAGAAACGGGGTGTGGGCGCTGTGGGACGTGGCGTGGCCTCAGTGTCACTGCTTGACCGCGGTCTGGCCTCGGAGACCATAGTAGGATCCGATTTTCGTCCCCGATTGCCACTACTGTGCTCGTCGACCGCGACGACCGCTGCTGCATCTCGACTTTGTTCGGTGGACCGCCGCGGGGCCCACATCGTTACTGTTGGTTGTCTGCGAGTGGCCTGTCTTCGTTCGCACTTGTGCTTGTCCTCGAGTCGTGTGCTGATGCTCTAGTAACTCTCAAGCACCGGCGATAACATCAATTTGCAAAATTAACCAGTGGAGCGTCTGTATTCCAATATTCTTTCGGTCGTACGATTTGCTCTAATGCGATAACATTGAAACAATGTCTACTCTATGTACGCACAAGTACACATACGCAAGACGTCATTTCAGCGTGGCCGCCTCGAGGCACCAACACCCCCTCCTAGTGCCCTGCGGAAGCGAGACTATCAATGCTCCACTTAGGTTTGGACTGTATTGAGTAGTCGTCGAAGTCACCGCTCAGAAATCGGTACATTGAAGCCCATGCGATCATCGCAGCATTGTCTGGCCACGCAATCAGCCCAAACCAGGTGAAAGCAACTAGAAATTTTTGGTGCACCTGTGCAGTATTCCAGAGGGGGAAAATGTAGGTGCATAGTCGTCCCAGTGTTCTGTCGTACCGTTTCAGCGCATGCTCTTAGCCTGAAGATTAATTGAGCACATTCCCTTAGAATCTGCCAAGGTACCTTGTGTCTTACCTCTGCCGCAAAAACGCATTTGACGCCACACCACCGCTGACGACAATATCTCTGACGATGATGCCCTGATCGTGGCACCACTTGATCGCCAGCTCAACCTTCTCCTCAAGCTGAGCGACCGCCGCCCCTTGGAATGCACGCGCCATACCCGCTCGCTCGATCGGCGACAGGTTTTCTGGGCCGCCACGTTCTTGGATCGCAGTTTGCATCAACGAGTGCAGTCCGGAAAACGAGAAGGCAAGTTCGTTGAGGAAGATACGCGGCAGTCGTGCACGCAGCTTTGCTTCCCGCTCAACCGCCTCTTGCAGCTCTTCCTGCGACGCTGCACGCACGGCATCAACCGAATCATCGCCAGCTGCACACCGCTCAAGCGCCGAGCCAAGCCCACGGTCGCCCCACTGCAGCCTGAGATGTCTTGCAACCTTGTCAAAACATCGCCCTATGCTTTCGTCTGTCGTCGTGGCGAGTATGCGAAACTGTAACGGCGAGGTCGCAAGCAACGCAAGCGTGTGTCCACCGGACACAAGCACAGAAAGAAAGGGATACTGAGGGTCAGATGCCGTGACCTCACCTCCATCTGAGGGAGAGGGCCCGGTTAGAAATGGTGTCAGCGCGTGTGCTTGCTTTGTAGTCATCACGTTAGGAAATGAAGCCTGTCTGAGAAAAAGCGAGTGACGCTGACCATGTGATGAACGCCAACAAGCGGCTTAGATAGTGCGGCGGCCATGTTACGGGCAGCGTTACCGCACACGCTGAGCGCGCCGCCAATACCTAGAAGTTGTTCACATCGGCTGACTGTGCAGCGTAAGGAGAGAGTTACCCGGTCCGCGCGTAAATGCAATGCCGTCTATCTCGTTCATGGTCAGCTGAGCGTCGAAGAGGGCTTTTCGGATTGCTTTTGGCTACAGAAGAGCATAAAGGATGTTACCACAGTACGCAGTACGCCAATAGGCTTCAACGTACCATATTCTCTTGGTGCGCGTGGATGGCAAGCCATGGTTCAATACCTCCAGTGATTTTGTGACTGTCACAACAAGAAAGCATAAAAAGTCATTTCGAAAGGGAACTTTGAAACCCACATGTGGTTTTGGCCAATTACAACATTGGACAATATTTGACGCTCCGAGTTGACGACAGCGGCACAAGTATCATCTGCTGATGATTCAAGAGCAAGAACAGTAAACGAGCGCAGAAAAGATGAGGATTTCAGTGGCGAATACGGTTTCAGCGGTCGCAGCGAACAACACAAAGACGAACGCAACGCTGACATCCAGAGTAGATAAATAGATAAATGCAGAATTCAACAAGTGTGATTACGCAAATGATAGTACTGGAAGAAGACTTGTAACTAGATGCCAGAATCAAGATGGCCAACTGATTATACAGATAAAAAGAACCCAGAAAACAGAATCGAAACCCGAAAACGCATCTAAAAACGAAGAGTACTCGTCGGAAATAAGAAGCACTACGTGAAGTCCGGCAATAGTCCGGGTCGGGGAAGTTCTCTTGATGGCCGCTCAGTCCGGCACACAGCGCCGCCTATTCGCCGATCACACTTACCAGGCTTCATTTCCGCCTGCAGCGGTTTTTTTACCAGTGGAACGTTTGGGTAGCTTTCAGAAATCGACCTCAGTCAGCCTAGTCAGCAATTTTACGCTGCAATAATAAAGAAAACGGAACACATCAGATTGTTCCGCAACGGGTGCAATACAAAAAGCATAAGCAGACAAAACATAGGAAAACCATAGGAAGCGCCATAAGACAAAGATGTACAAGGAAAAGGGAAAAAGGATTTGCCACCGCGAGTCAGAAACGCATTCATGCGCACAAAGCGTGGGGCTCACGGTGGACTCATGGTTAGCCATGGTCATCTACATTTTTGACCTGCAATACCCACTAAGCTTGCAGCGGATTTGAAACCAGTCACACTGACCAACAGACTCCGTCGAACGAGACTCCAATTTTACGGCCCAAATAGCAATGAAACGCAACGTATGCATTGTTCCACTACTGGTGCAATACAACAATCATTCCGACGCAACATACTTGCCACAGCCAGCGGCCTGTCACGGTCTACATTATTTGTTTTGTTTTTACCGCGGTCAGAATTTCATTCAGAATTCCTACCGCGCTGTACATCTGCGATGACCTGGCCGACCTTGTCAAGACCGCGTGAAACCTGTTCCTTGAATTTGATTTCGCCGCTGGCCAGCTTCTCAGGGATCCAGGCGTAGAACTCGTCCGCATATTTTGGCCTGAGTTCGGCGACAAAAAATCCAGTCATTGTGATGCGCTTGTATACGATGTGCATCAGGTTCTACGCGAGGTCACTCGATATGGACGGACATTGACAGAATAAGGATCGTGCTTACCCTGACGCCCTGGCTCCGTGTGTTGTAGGAGGATATCATACCGGACTCCTGACAGAAGAAAATGTGAGTACAGGCTATCTTTCATCGGACAGATGGCATTGACAATGAAGCGCGCGTGAGCGTTAGCGGCTTCGAGCGCATATTCGAGCGTCTCACCACCGACATTGTCCCAATAACTGCGACGACATTAGACAGAGCGCTATATATGGATAAGAACACAATAACTCACATATCAATAGGACCCTTGTCCCTGAGAATGTCCAGCGTCTTCTCTGTCTTATAGTTGAACGCGACATCCGCACCGATATCCTTCATGAATTGCACCTTCGCATCAGAGCCTGCGGAGGCGATGACCTTCAGGCCGTCGAGCTTGGCGAGTTGAATGACCATAGAGCCAACGGGCCCTCCACCAGATGTGACAAAGACAGTTTCTCCCTCAACCAAGTGTTGGTGGGTTGCTTGCTTCGACAGTACGTAAGGAGCCTACCTTTTTCGCTTTGGAATACTCCTTCCACGCCATGTATGCCGTCTCACCGGGCATTCCTGCAACGCCGACGTATGTGTCGTCCACGAAAGGTTCGGGTGCTTATGGAGAATGTGGGCGCCGTCCAAGTTCGGGCGGATATGATATTCTTGATGGACTGTATGGAAAGGGCAAAGCTTTGTAAGCTGGCAAGAGGCAAGCGAAGTCAACGGCACTCACGCGTTTCCATGGAATAGACGTGATCGCCGGGCTGAGCACCCTCGAACTCGGAGCGCAAAACTACAGCGATACCATAGCTGTCGATGGGTTCGCCAATGCGGTATGATGCCTGCAAAAGAAACAGTTGAGAGTCTCAATTCGCATGAGGTATATGCGTACAGGATAAGACTCGATAGTGGGCTCACGCATCTTTCCTCGCATGTACGGATCGATAGAGTACAAGCACCTTCAGCAGGATCGCGCCATTTAACGGCACAGTCTCGAGGTCAATAATTTGCGAATCATCGACGACTGTCGTCTTCCCAGGAATAGGGTACCCTGGAATGTAGGGTGAATGCGATCGCTACGAAGATACATTTATGATTTCGAAACCCACCCTGCGGGACGTCATTGAAAAGCACACGAGTGTTCTTGACAGGTGCCATAGTGAAGTTGTGCAACTGTCCACGCTGCAATGGCGATGATACGCTTGTTGACTGCAGATAAGACGTTGGAAAAACAACTACGCCTGCTACGACCGCGCAATGAGCTTATATACGACGAGGTGCCATCTCGAGGGGGATTGGATTTATAAGCCATCTGTCCGTGAAACGCATTGCAGGAAAGCTTACATTATGAATCCCTTGCTTGCTTTCATGATGAGTCATCCAGTCTGACTGACTGATCAATTTGGGCACTTTCAAGACTAGAGCTATCACGAACCACAAATCCGGGCGACGAGTTCAGTTGCAAGCAGTCTCCCGTGGTCAGACGTTTAAAGAGACCCATCTCTATGTCAGCAAAGCCCAGGCTCCGGTTGCTGAACAACGTGATTTAACAAAGCTGATTGACCTACTGTTGTTCTCAACAGGGATGTAACTCACGACCCGTGCGGTCCTGCAGGTATTTCGACACGACCGGTGCTTCTCGAAGAATCATTGGATTGAATGAAAGTGTCCGAGACTCTGAGTTAACGTCCCATAGGAAGCCGACAGTATCAATTAGAATAATTGCTGAATAAACGAAAACATGTTCACCGACCTCACATATGAAGCGGTCACCGACGCGCCGACAACGACAACGCGGTCACCAAGCGAGACAAATTTAAATACACGTAGGACGCGGAAGAACAGGAGTGCATCTCGAGATGACGATCGACCGCTTCTTGCCCGATCACGGCAACGACTGTGGCGACGGAGAGCTCCATGCTGATAACAGAGCACCGCCGCGAGTCAAAACCATAGTGAGCATTCGGTCAATTCCTGTGTAGGCGTCGTAAACTGTTCAGTACAAAATGACACTCTTGTGGAATCGCACTCACTTGTTTCTGTCTATCCGGCCTTCGAAAACTTATACCGGAACGAGAATTGGTATATAGAAGTACATCGGATATAAATTGTAAGATTCAAAAGTACCTGCAGCATTGGAAACAAGGGAATGGTGATACAAGAGATCCAAGCAGAGAAGTAAAAAGACACAAATAGGCACTTCAAGGTCATAAAGCCGACACTCATTTGGAGTTGCTGTGAGGGTTATGTTCATTTCATATCCCCCCTAGCTCGCGTAGACTCTTTTCAGCATTGCGCTTCGCTGCCTCCGAAACACGAGGGTCTGTGTTGGGCCGTCATCAATTGCTCATTCTTAACAAAGACACGAAATTACGCACTGGCAAGCGCTGCTCTATATCCACCGATGACATGAGCGTTGCTCCGCGAGGATGTCTGGCCGTGCGTCTCAAGAACTTCGTGGGCGTGGTTTCTCGCAAACTCTGATGAACGAGGGTCTGTAGAGCGATGGATGTGTCAGCCGAGACAACCACCGAAGAGCATACTAGACGTGCTATTCAACGTGGCCTTGTAGCCACCGAGAACATGAGCTTCGTGCGACTCGGTATGGCGTTCTTGCGTATTGGAACTGTCCACGCCGGCTACCTCCACACTGATACCAAGATGCTCGAGTTCTTGTGCGGCATGTAACTTGGCCTCGGGGGATACATTATCGTTGTGAAGAACGCCTTTGAGACCGGCGGCGACATGATCGAGATCTTTCTCTTTCTCTACGTATGTCAGGTTCTTAAGAGACATGAAAGCCCGTGTATGAATCTGCTCGCCAGTAGAAGACATGATTCAACCTGAAAATGCAATAAAAGTGCGCGGGTCCGGGAAAAAAGCAACCTTGGATTGGGGGGGAGGTGACTTATATACGATCTCTGTGGAGCAGAGCGTGTCATGGAATGACTGCAGCGCGGACACCCCATTGCATCACTTGACCATGGTATTTCGGTACTGGCGCGGCGGCGTTGAGCGTTGTGGGGTAGTAGAAACTCACACTCTCCACAGTGGCCAAGAGTAAGTTCGCCGCTGTTCGCCGCCGTTTTATCATCCCACGTGCATCGGTGGCGTATGATACTTTCCAGGGAGACACAGCAGAAAGCTACAGATAGACTTGGCAATGCAATACTATCAACTGGCCGGACATAGATTGGGTTATTTCGTTTGATGCGCTACTTACCCTGATGAAGTGAAATCAAGAGTCTTTATGCATATATGCTGGAAGATGACGAAACAAATAATGTTGACTCATAAAGTAGCATCCTTATATGGATAACCATCCAAATTCCGTTCACGCCACCATTGCCTTTTTTTTTAGCTAAAGATGCATCCAGGAATTTCCTCATTTGCATATGCGCGCGTATGCCTTTTGATAGATGTACTCTATTTAGCGATCGCTGTACTCCCTTATAGAGGGTTTTCTAGCTATTGTTGCCTCCGAATCCTTCCTAAAAAGGCAAAAACTCATCCGGCCCCCTCTGCCGGACTTGCCTTATAAGGAACTTAACTCTTCGGGGAACCTCCAGGAGCACTCGTCACAGGTCACACCCACAGAACCTACGGTTACAGTATTAATTCTATAGGGACGATGACAGTCGCCGTCCCGAGAAGTAAATGAAATCGGCTGGCGACTGCGTATCAATCAGCTTACTACTAAAATGGAATGCACGCACTTGTCACCCACTTTCTCGTCTTCCTGCTGCTCGTTTCTCCCTCGTTAAGAATGCGCGCGGAAAGACATGGAAAGCGACTATCCTTCAATCCATTCCTTGTTTCCTTACCGCCATCATCATCATCAACCACCTCCCGAGTTCTACGACGCAGGCGTCTGCTCGTCGTGATTGGCTGCACCCTACTCTTTCTCCTTCTGCGCGCCTTCAATCTCTGGTCGTGGCCATTTACGAACCCCCTTGCACGCTCGGATAGGGTGTTCTCCAGCTTGACTCGTTTCGGTTCAAGACAGCAGCCGGCGGTGGACGAGATTTACGGATTACTGCACCTCTTGATCGACGGCCAGAATTCAGAGCTCCTCCTCAGTCACACAGACCCGACGGAGCCCATAGATCTCGTGGTCTATGCAGAGGGCGATCCCTACTTCGATTGGCCTACAGAGGTCCACGAGCTCAACACCGAGTACCCTGTCGTCGTCTTCAGCAAGGTCAGCTGCCCGTACTGCTACTCCCCATGTTCGTCACGTTGTTCTCCTGAACCACCTTGAATTTCCCATTGCTGTTTGCTGACCATCGCGATCTACATCGTATGGCACGACAGACGTACTGCCCCTACTCAAAACGCACGAAAGCGCTCTTGAGTACGATGTACGAACTCACTCCGCCGCCAAAAATCATCGAGGTTGATCTTCGCAGCGATGGTGCACAGCTCAAACAGCTGCTCGGCCGTCTGACAAATCACTCGACGTTCCCCAACATCCTCGTCCAGGGCAAATCGGTCGGCGGCTCCGACGACCTCCACGCTCTGCATTACAGGGGCGAACTCACAGCCATACTCCAGGCTGCGGGTGTGACCGTCACCGAGTTGCACCCGTCGGAGCCAACGGCGTAATGAGAACACCATGCTCATGTGATGGGTGACATGAAGAGCGGGCTAAACCTCCTGGCAGCTGACCAGAGCCGACTCTTTGCATACCCCCAGAATCCTTCCTACATATTCGTACGAATATGCTCGGACACTCACCCGACTAGCACAAAGGAGAGAATGGCGTATGGATATGCTGTATATTAGTGCTTAGACACCGGTCTATGTAGTACGTGCATTGCGGGGTTCAGAGGCCACGACTCGCGGAGATACTACAGCCAATTATCCGTCAACGGTGTTGTCGATGTCAGGTGGCTGACACAATGGACGCATCTCGGCTCTCGTCCGAAGGTGGATCGGGCGCAAATTTTGACCTTCGCTTCAGGGCCTCAACGACTTCGGGGCGTTCTTCATTGATGATACGTTCCAGCTGTATTTCGTGGCGTGACACGTCGCAGTCGATCGAATGATATTTCGTGACATGCAAGAATTGGTCTCGATCAATCTCCAAACAGAATGGTTTGTGCGTAAGAGAATTGCATACCTCCTCGCGAAGCTTTAGCATGTGCACGCGCTCGTCGGGCGTGATGTTCTTGTCGTGTTGTTTCGCCTGGCTCAAGACAAACAGTGCGTCCCAGACGTTACCCCATGTCCGTGTATTCTGAATTTCCATCCCAACGTACTCAAGCATGAGCGCCCAGAACCAACGCAGGTCGAAGAGTGACTCTGATCACAAAGGCATAGCATTTTAAGTAGACATCAATGGTTGCCGAACTAAAAGATAACTACGTACCATGCCCGCGCTTCCAAGACTGTTTGATTACCCGTACGTGTGCGCTCACGACGTTCTGACAATACGTGGGTGAATACTTCAAGCATCTCGTGATACACCAGAGCGGGACGCACCTGGAAGTCTTTCTTGATGCGATATAGGTCACCCAGCTTGCGTGCCATAGACAGGTTATCTTCGTCGATCATCCCACCGAGCTTGTACGCGGTCTGAAAGCATGCTATAGCGTCGTCATGTCTACAAGGTGTAGCGCGTGCCGGAAGGAATAGCGCGACGCGAAACAATCAGTCGTCAAGGACGCGGAAGAAATCGACAGACGAGAACGATAATCATTGGACTAGTGAGACGACTAACCTTGACAACTCAGCAAAGCACTCCCCCCTCCGGTTCCATGGGCGATAGTCGTCTGGTCTGAGGCTTCGTCAGTGACGAATGCGAGAGCAAGAGAAGATACGAAAACAGACGCAAAAAGGACACTCAACTGCAAACTCGCGGCCTTGCCGTAATAATACACCGCGTACATGTGCATATTAAGCAGCTGGTACGCGTATCCTAAACCCAGATATGCGCGCGCGTCTTTAGGGGCGACTTCGAGCCCACGATGGTACGCTTCGATCGCCGCGTGCGAGTTGCGCAAAAGGATATACGTACTCCCTAGCGCGATCCAGGCGTCGCCGTACATCCAATTCAGTAATGTCGCGCGCCGAAAATACTTGAGCGCCTTTTCTAGTTGGCGGTTTTCACGGTACTGACTTCCTGTGCAGTCGAAGTCAGATCCATAATTCCAGATACAGATGGCAGTCAGATGACTCAGATATATACGATGCATACGCGGGTAGATGGCAGCTTTACGCACCAATGAGACAGCACACTTCTGGCAAGTTGATATCAGCAGGTATAACATTTGTTGTGCCATCTGGTCCAGTACGCATGAAGTAGGGAATATTGTCGATTATCTTGATATCGTCCAAGTTCGTGTAATTGCGTTCCTGTGCAGTAAGTATTTATAGACGATCATATCTGTGCATCCCCCAGCGGACGTACCATCGCCAGCATATTTCTCAGCCATGGATGGTTCGGGAAGAGGTCTACGAGGTCTTTGCAATGGTCATACACAACGGATATGCGAAATTCCTCGCATCCTTGAACGTTGAAGAATTTCGGCATTGGATGATCGGCTCCGTGTATTACCAAGAGTTTACTGGTTAAATCGTGCAACTGTCGCAATGTGAGACAGAAATTATATTACTTGTGAGGGGATGAACATACTTGCTCGACGCTGGACAGACAGGTCGCTAGGAGGACCCATGCCGACCAGTTCCATGGGTATAAGATGACGGACTGGAGAGCCACGCTCCCGGCTTCCGATCGCCGCGTCATTCGTAAGAGAAATAGGCCCTTTCTACGGAATGTAAGAATGTATAAAAAGTCGAAGATTCACGGATTGTGCCCACAGAAACATGATCCACGGATCCTTTGAATGCTCTACAAGACCGTGCAACTCGAGTAGGATGGGATTGGTGGGTCGCGGAGGTGGAGGTTTGATGGACTGCCGAGCAATATGCCCGCGCGGAGGACCACCTGGACGGGTCCACGGGTTGCTGAGGTTCAGATGCTCACGTTGAGCCTGCTTCTCGTGTTGCAGATACCGCGCATAGATGCGGAGAAACTGAGCCTTTGGGCTGGTGCAATCGCGCAATATCCTAATCGCGCGCTCGAATTCACGATCTTCAAAACATCGCCTCCCCATGTCAAAGACATCCTCCTCGTCGGTCACCCCTTCTGCCTCCCCGACTAATTGTATGAGATTGTGGATGGATTAAGATGCATTAACGTGCACTTACACACATCAGACTCAGGAGGAATGGGCTCTACTGGCGGTGGCGGTGGCGGCGGTACACGCTGATCAGCTGGGATGGAAATCAAGAGATCAGAAGTCCTTGTTGCCATCTTGAGCTTGCTTTGAGGACTACGCACTGATATTTTGGGCTCACCATTGTGCAGCATGGACCAAACCACGGTCGGTGCATTCCTTCACGGCCTTGCGAATTTCTGGTGTCCATTTCGACATGGAAAAGAAAGATAACAGGCCGAAATTAAGATAAAAAAAGAAATACAGAAACTTTTCTGTCAAGACTTAACTGTTGTGCAATTCTTCGGACTATGAAAGATCTGTGATCGCCGATCATGTGGCGGTGCTCGCGAATCATGGCGCGGGACGGAGTGTCAAATGGGGCACACGCCACGCTCACGACACAGCTTACAGCTACAGCTTATATAGATCCCATTTCTTAGAGTCCACGATATCGACGTTTGTTTCCTTCGAGCAGTGCTCCAAATGAACCAAAATGAAATGCCCGTCATCGATCGGCTTCGTGTCAGTCTCAATCGTCTGGATCGTCTAGGGCACATTCACTCACAAGCTCGTCAGGTCAAGAAATGCTATATCTGCTCACAAGTGGAAAAATATGGTGGTGCGTATTTTCGTTGTCAAATTGGGTGCGTAGTGAAGTTACTAGATTCAGAACCACCTACCCACACACGGAAGTGGGTAAATCCATGCAAGTGCAACCGAATCGCCCATGAGTACTGCTTCACCACCACCCTCATTGCCTCCCTCTACGAGGCAAGGACTGCCCACGAGCGCCGCGATGTGTACAGATGCCGGACATGCGGTTTCAGATATCGTTTAACCGCCTTCTCCCCACCGTGGCGAAAGATTCTTCTCAAAATCGATAACACCTTGATCACATTGACCTCCATTTTCGAGCGGATTATGGTCATCGGCACCCGCGGCGCAGGTACCGCTGCTGCTCCTGTCATTTTATGTTTGCTAATCCCATTAATATCAGGTGTGTATATGTGTCTCACACTATACGGCAGGTGGGCGCTGCAGTCGTTTCTGGGAGAAGAGTAAGTATTCTTCGCTTCCTTTTGTTCATGTAATAAAGCCATTCCAGGACGTTCAACCTCGTCCTGTCCGGAGACCCAGCCCAATGGCCAAGCAGCGCTTTCGTCCGACTCCCGCTTATTCCGCTTAACCTGGTTTTGTCATACCTTTTCCGCCCCTTTCCCCTGACGCTCCCCAGCTTCATTCTGTGGCCAGATATCCCGATGCTGGCGCCGTCATTCTTTTCAATCATGCGGCCCCATGAGATGGCTGTGTGGCCACCATCACTTGCATTATGCTCGTTTCTACTGCCTTTCGTGCGCTACACGTACGGCCGTCTACAATGGCGGGTCCAGCGCTACGTACTTGGCGCTTTCTACCCACCACCATCTGCAGGGAGTGCCTCACGCTTGATGAGAATTTTGTTCGGCGACGGCGCTTTGCTCGGCGACAACGCCAATGCTGATGCGGGCGACGGTGAAGCAGAGCAGATGCCAGTAGTTATGGCGGAGCGCGCGCTCGGCGGTACGCTCTTCACTATGTGCGGCATGGCGCTCATGACGCCTCTAATTGCCCAGGCATCAGGCCGCATGCTCTGGCATATCGCACAAAGCGTCCCATCCCTACACACTTTTCTTGGCATTCGTCCTCCGAGTTCCCCCTTTCCACTCGCGATTCCATGTTCGCCGTCCTTTGGTAAGGCCAGCCAATTCGCGGCGCGGTTCATAGCCCCCGGCTCGTTGCTGTACATCCCAGGTATTGGGTGGTACGACATGCACCGTCATCTGACGGCGGTGAGCATGTTTGGTCGTGTATTCTTCGGTGGTTGCTGGCCGTGGTCAGAGCTCGATCCTGTTTGGTGCGTTGCATGTTTCGCGTGGTTGATGTGAAGTTATTAAAATTTCCGTATATTTGACCTGCTTTTGACGTGTCTATGTTACTGTCGACATTTTAAGGTGGCGAAATCTCGTCGGACTCGGAATATACACAGTGGTGCGTATGAATTCAGTTTTTCGGAGTGAGCTCTATCAAAATAACGGGGCTCTATGTTGTTGAGCCGTAACGTCGCATATCGTCCCGACGCATGACTGAATTCATTATTTTTTTTCTGTAGGTCAAAGATGCATGTGCAATTCTACATCTACAGCTGAAGACGCGCAATCTGGCCTCTCTACGTGTGGAAAGCTTCGACTTCTCTGGATTACCACGAGATCGTCTTGACCTTATTCCACAGCCCCAGGAGCAGGGGAAGACGACGCCGGAATCCACATCTGGCTCTACACCGGACGCAGCTGCCGGTGTAGAACCTACAGCAAGCTCCAAAGAGACAGAATCTGCGGCAGGCTTCAAAGAGCTAGCACCGACGAGCACACGCGCGACTGCGTACGAAGCATCTGAACCTGACTCCTGACTTCGTTGCTCCTACAGCTATGTCTGGCGTGCATGGCACGAATGCGCCGTTGTAAGCTGATGTTGATGATGCTTCTGTGTAGAGCATGTACGCCTCTGCATCACCGTTTGTGGTTAGATATCGCAGCTTCGTGCATTTAACATCACTGGGACATATATCATAGTTGCGCAATGTATTGGAATTATATATGTATGTATTTACCGGGCAAATGACACTTGGGTATAAAATCCACCTGAGGAAGATTTTGGACTTTTATCCACTTGGCTGGATGGCATGCCTCGAGATCTCGGGCTCCCCAGCACCCCTGAAAAGCCCCACACCAGGCCAATAAACTGAGTCGGCGCGCAACGATGATGCAAGTCTGACCGCTTGAAGTTGAGATTCGAAGTCCCGTGGTCGAGTTGTGCCATTAAATAAGGATCGTTCTCGGCATTTTACAATTCACATACAGACGGACCTGATCGGCATTTATCCTTTCCAACGGAGACCGTGACTCTCAGGGGCGTCTTGCCTCGCTGGCACACCGACAAAAATTGGAGTTTTGAAAAGATTCCAACGTCTTCTTCGGATGCCAATATTGCCCCAGATGACGATGCGACGTTAATAGTAAATACGGCAGATGATTTTTTTCGACCTTGCACACGCTCAATGCTATTCTGTCAATTGGAGGTTTGTGCAACCGTTGTTTTACTTACTTATAGGAACAGCTTTGACCATTATCAAAAGATGGACCGTACAGGATACGCATATACCCTTCGACAAATGTCGCACCAGCATATCGTTCTGAATTCGTCAGGGCCGCGGTGAAGTTGGCGGACACGTTCCGGCTCGATGGCGTCTGATAAAGATTCAGTTGTTGTTCTCGAAAACAAGAAACTATGTTTTTGAAACAGATTTACAGCTGTGGGAGACCCCAATCGCCAGAATATCGGTTGCGACACGATTAATGTCGGTGACACAGCCCATCTGTTGTCTTTTCTGCAAGACCTCAAGTCGGCTTATTCCAACATATCGATTTCCCTGCCGACGTCCCTGCTTCCATACAACGACGCCAGCAGCTCGCCCTCAGTAAACCTGAGCGTCTTCGCTGACGTAGTCACCTACATCGCCATCATGAACTACGACGTCTGGACACCCTACCACACAACACACGTCGGGCCGAACGCGCCGCTCAAAGACAGTTGCGCCATAGGGCAGCATATATGTAGGGCACCAGCGTGGATCGGCTGTTTCCGTCGGAACTCCCGCTAGCCAGATCGTGCTGGGCGTGCCCGCGTATGGGGACAGCTTCGCAGCAAAGCAAAGACACTTACATTGTACCCGCTCGCGAACACGAGCTGTGACCTCATTCCAGCGACGAATAGGACGATGCGACGCGATATTACGACATGTGCGGTAGCTTGGCCGAGCCAAGGGGGCTGATATGATTATTGGAACATGATTTCAAAGGTTTCCCCAACGAACAAGGCGGTGACTCGTCCGCTCGATGATATCGACCATCGTTGGGACAACTACAGCCAGACCGCGAGTGTTGCCGTTCTAGGTATTTCCACCTCGTGGTGGCCTGTGGTGGCGGGACACGCACTTACATATCTCCCGCGCCTCGAACCTTAAACTGATTTATGTTCAATTGCCAACAATTTGCATAATGGACAGCCCTACATCTACAACGCCACTCGAGACGTTATAATTATGGTCTCGTACAACAATATCGTTTCTTTTCAGGCAAAGGGCGCATTCATAAAATCACACGGGATGGCCGGCTTTTCAACTTGGGAGGGGGGGAAGGTGATTTTAACGAGGCGCTTGTGGACGCGATACTTAAGACGACCATACCGTCGTTGAATGTGTTTGCATTCACGCACCCCAACTCAGCGTCCGCGGCCAATTCACCGTCGACCTCGCTTTCCCGGCTTTCGTCGTTGACGGGCTCTGCCGCCTCTCCACAGCGAATCCGGCGTCCGAAATTATCGATTTCTTTACGACTCTGAGGGCCTGGCGTCTTCTTTGACTTTTGTTGACTTATTTTGTTGTGCTTAATTGTGATAAGACGTGCTTCGTGGACTCTCCGACCTGTATTTCTAATTTCGTAGCACGATTTATTCGTCACGAGTGACGGTAGAACCTACCAAAAGCGCATTCGTTAAGAAGGCATATATTCTACCAAAATGTTGCGCCGAGAGTGTAACGTCAAAAAATGGACGTACATGATGAGCAGGATGCCAGACGACGATATAGTAAGGGTACCTTCGCAGAAGCACCAATCCAGTGCTATGGTTTCGGGACAGGCGGCCTGTTGTGCATCGTATAGCTGACCCGCCTTGCCAGATGGCGCGCCGACAACACCACACTGTGTGGAATACTATCCCCAGCTTTGGCCACGCGCCGACGGAGCTGGTGTTCGGTCAGCTGGCTACTGATCGCTGCAAAGCGTTCGGCGATCTGCACTGCCTTCGGACGATTGGCAGGGTCATCTTGCACCATCTTATTGACCAACGGCTCCACGAACTCCAGCCCCAGCTTCTTGCTATTGAGTTCGCAACCCTAAAAACAGAACAAAGACAACCAAAAATAGATGTGTATACAGACGACGCCATGACCGGCCGCAAGACATGAACCATGTCAACAATGACACGATTGAACATGTCAATGAATAATTAATCAGCATGACAGTGGAGGCTGAGGAAGAAAGGCGGGGTCAGCGGAGCAGGAAGACAGTGGCTCACCTCAGTGAATGTCCGGCGAATCATATTACCAATGTAGTACACGTCTGTCGCGAACGGATCGCACAGTGGGAGGGTCTCAGCGGCTGACGACGTCTGAAACTCAGGCACGGTCTGGTCACCGCCGAAAATGGGCTCTTCTAGTGGCGGCCACGGTCCTTGTGAGTCGTAGCGGCGCGAAATCCCGAAATCGATAAAATAGTACTTAACGGGGCACTGCGTGCGCGGGAGCGACTTGGCGGGGCCCTTGAAGTCGCGGCGCCAGTCGATGCGGCGCGGATGATACGGCACGGGGTACAGGGGCGTGGCGTCCATCATGATATTGAGATCCATGCAGTCCCGGTGAGCCACATGGTGCTCGTGCATAAATTTCAAGCCCTGAGTAGCGCATGGAGTCCAACGATCAATTGTCAATATAAGCCTGGCGCAGTGGCGATAAGCTGTCACAGGCGCAGAATGTTGCGCACCTCGAATATTTGTCGGAAAAACTCGACGACCTCGCCGACCGTGTCGAACCGAGGATTGTCGAATTGGCGTCCGAGCGCGGTGGCGAGGATGACGGCATCGGGGTCGTCAGGCACCTGCAGGACGTCGTACAAGGGGATTGTGTGGTTGTACGGGTCATCGAAGCCGGCGAGGTAGGAGGTAATATCCGCCTCGTACGGATGAAGGGTCTTCGAGATGCATTTGAGCATGACGAACTTGCCATCCTTGATGCGCGTCGCGTCGAGGGTAAATGGATAACCGATCAGTTCTGCATCCTCTGCGTCCTCGATGGACTTGTTCTTGTCCTGCTCCCACGAGGGCTTCCAGCCGGGCAGATATCGCGGTCGGAGCATGTATCCACACTCTTCCAACCATTTCTGATGGTTAGCCCTGTCGTCGATGTTATGGCCATCGTCTGAAATGAGTGAAATAAGATACGCACCACCACTTCTCTGCGGACGTCAACACACTACGCGTTTTGGGCTTGTTTGACACGTATGCACGCAGTTGTTCGGTCGTCAGCGTCGCAACATTGAGGGCACCGTCCGTAACGTCCAGAGACCCCATTTGCGGCGAAGGATCGCAACAAAAGCAAAGATGACGGAAGGTCAGAGCAGGATTATCGAGAAAGGGTTGTTTACGTCGCAACGAGAGCCTGAATACAGCGCAAAGTGTTTAAATAGAGCAATAGAAGTTGCTAACTCGGCTGAAATTGAACCGTGCGGAGGCCAGCTGAGACCAAAAACCCATCGCGAGTAGGCGCTGAATATACGGCAAAGCGGTAAGATAGGGGTGCCCGGACCGACCTCGATCAGCACTCGAGCGATTTGTGCCGTGCTATGGTGGATAATTATGAAAAAAACTATGCGCGAGGGGATAATAAGCCAAGTAGAGGAGACCCTCGAATTGTTGGTTTCTCAGGCCTCAGAAGCTGCACAGGGCAAATCGAAGGGCGCATAGTTGCATGATCGCCGCATAATGAATTCGATGATGCTGGTCATCGGACCGAGCTGGATAAGATGGGCAGATGCTGACTTCGAGGTGAAGACAAAAATAAGCTCGAGTATTCATTGTAAGAAAGAATGGACCGTACGGAAAAGCAAAGATAGAATATGGGACGAGGAGAATGCTAGTTGCCTGCCCGTTTGAGCCGCATCTCGTTGAGATTGATCAAGTGAGTCATCTCGCCTCCCGTAACTTGCATGAATGCACTTTTTTTTCTTTTCTTTTCAGAGAACCATTGTCGTGGAAATTTGTTGAGCTGCAGGTCCACACTTTCAGCTGTGATTCGGCATTTCGGTCACAAAGAAACTGTTCTGCAAACGGGCGCAATCATGGATGGGAACATGTTGATCTCTTCCGCGGCACAGGCCGACTTGACAAGTTGAAGCCACGGTTCGGTTACCACTCTTGTTCGAAACCCACGACGACTCAGCTGCATCTGTTCCATCTTATATCTTGTTTATCTCGTTCTAAGCAATGTCGTGCAGCATATGCCTGAAGGATGTCCTTGACGGTCCAGTATCAATACGTTGTGGTCAGTCGGTCCTCGTGTCAGCGTGTAGTACCGTCACACGACGCGTCTAACACGCACCAACGCGCGTTGCAGGACATGTTTATTGCATGAAATGTCTTTCAAGACACGTTAATACGCGTTCTGACAGTGACGATTCCGACGACGAGAGCAACGATTCGAATACGCAATCGACATGTCCCACCTGTCGGGCATCGTTTTCTATCGGTGCGCATTTCACCTTCATTTCGAAGTCGCCACTGAACCCATCTTTTGGTGGCTCTTCTAATCCACAGTGAATCCAGAGGTATCGTGCACTATACGAGTTATTTGATATTCGGCCATTAAACACTCCTTACTCAGCTGACCTACCTGCCCAAAAAGTATCACCGATATGTGCTATCGAGCGTCAGGCGACTGTATTTGGACACGTCGAAGCAAGAGAAATGGCAAGAAGATATTCAAGAACTGGAACAGATGAATTCAAGATTGCGCAAGAAAATTGAGCGCCTGCGATGTGAAAATTCTCTGTTGGCTTCCGAGCGCGACATAACCATCGAGGCGTACAACGGTCAAGTCGGTCACTTACCTCTGTAATGCTGCGCTATTTATCGAGGCTGAACGGCCCGTTTCCCTAGATAGAGTCCAATTCTCAACAACGCCACGCAGTGGACAAGTTGAAACGTGAGTTGGTGTGTGTCAAGACGGATCTGGGTGGTGCCAAAGAAGCCCAAAACGAACTCGAAGCTATTAAGAAGGATTATCGATACCTTGAGAAGAAATACGACAAGTTGAAAGACCACGTGCGCCACCTGGAATCTTCGTAAGCACATCTTTTTACTGCATCATCGTATGCTCGAAAGCATGACACCAAAGTGCCCGCTTGTGTAACAGAACACAAACATCGATGTCCACTACAGCAATGGAGGTTTCGGTGGGATCGATAAACGAGGCTGTTGCGATCTGCTCCGACACTGCCAATACGCAATGCCCAAGGGTACTCAAATCTGCGCCGCAGCCTGCGTCGTTCAAACGCAAGGCTACAGTGGAGGTCAACGGAACAATGCGGCCGACGGTAGTACTTCCTAAGAGAGCACGACTAGGACACCGACTCTGACGCAGCCAGGATGCCAGCGTCTGGCCCGTGAAAGCCTTCCGCACGAACGCGAGTATGTTCTTTTATTCATAATCAAATATACATCTTTCGGTTAAAAATGTAAGACTTCGTAGGTGATATATATTCCATGCCACGGCGCCCCGTCCGTCGAATTGGGCATCTATGGCGAGAGTGCCCTCGAGATTCGCCAAAGATTCGGATGGCACATGTACGGATACTTGACGAGACAGCAAGGTGTCTCCACCAGTTCATCGATACAACCAGTCATGGTCCCGCCGGAGATACTTATCTGACAGGACGTCTGTAATCGATCCTTGATAGTCCCTGATACACTCGCCTTTATCACCTACGCGGCGGTTCTGCACCTGCATCGTGGCGCCTAATCTATCGTCTTTATACTCCGTCGTGATTATCTCCATACACCATGCGATCATCTATATCCTCGCACAATAAACCCAATTCCCCGCTGTCATTTGTATCTCACTTGTCCTGCGATTCAAATCCTCCGCCTTCCCTTGCTTTCCCCCATGCCCGAAATATATTCTTATCGATGTCCCACGTCTCCCATCTAATGTCTGCCATCTGCTCAATCTATTCGTCCTCGCCGTCGCCACTCACGCTTATCTTACTTTTTTTTTCTCAGGATATGTTATGTACATAGTTATTTCAAGTCTCATCGATGTCCACTACATTTTCCGTACAGCCGTGGTTTGTCCTGAGACCTATTATTAATAAAACAGCATGTTCGAATTCACTGATCACGCCAGCACTTCTGCAGTATTCAGGGCCTGTCTACGCGGGCGGAGATGAATGTTGTGATTTTGAAAACCCTGGAACGTGACCGCGAAATTCTTCCGTTCGGAATTGTGATCGCACATCACGAATTGGTGTTGATTTCAATATTACATAATACGATGGCAATCGGTCGCGTCGCACGTGACGCATTATTGCTGTGCCCCTGAGGCCTGAACAAAGAGGCATCGATGGATATGGAAGCCTAAGTATGGAAACCCCAACTCTTGCTCGACGATAACGCAGGTCGAGGTTGCGAGCGCGCGTTGTCGGAGGATAAGAATGCGAGACGTGCACATGGCAGTGGTCGCATCGCGCCTCCGTGCGACTGATGGACGAAACACAACAACTCACGCGGCCTGTCCATGTCGCTTGTTGAACCCATATCAATCCTCTGCGGTATGTACTTGCCCATTCTGAGCCACGGAGAAGAAGTCAACTACTTACTCACATTTTATTTGACGGCTAGGGCATGTATACTGCATCCGAGTGTCTTGCGGAGTACGTGAACACGATTCAAAGTCGTGCAGCAAACATAGCAGACGTGACGCCGGCTTGCCCGATGTCCCGTGCTCCATCTTTTTTTTCAATTGATCAGCTCGCCTCCTTGTATACCCGGTGAGTGAGACAGCAACTGAATAGCCGTCGTTTTTCCAGTGAAGTCGTATGTTTCGAAGTGCCTCCGGCACTACATGTTTTCGAGCGTGCGCAAGGTCTTTGTGGATAGAGCCGGACAAAATGAGTTGAAGCGGCAGTTGAAAGAACTGAAGGGAAGCCAGGAGGAGAAAGCTGAGGGTGTCCCGGAATCGCGCTCAGGAGCAAGCACTGCAGCACGAAGAACGCTTGCAAGAGGCAAGTGTCACAACTAGAAATGCGCTCAAAAACTGGAAGTACGACGCTCATGAATAAATAAAATGTGGACACAGGCCAAGTGCAATAATCTTGACAAGGCCTGCGCTTACTGGAAGGATTTGAGGGGCCGGACCCAATATCAAGTCGACAAGAACACGAGCAGACACTGAAACGCTTGCGTGAACTCGAGGAGTCGTGCGTGCTGACGCTCACTCGGCGCTTCCACCACAACAGAGAGGCTGACGACTTTTTGCAAAGCCTCACGGAAACAGAAGCCGGTCCTACGAGCAAGAAACGCAAGACGAACAGGAGTGACCCTGAGCCGGATTCGCTGGGACACACTCCTGCCAACGAAACTCAAGAACCATTGACAGCAGACGCAGAACCTGAGGCCTAGCCATCCACCGGTTTCATTTGTTTCACCCCCAGCGGGTGTATGTACGCTAAGTTCCACTCATGTCAAGGTATGTTGTATGTTATTGTTTGTGGATCAACTCACCGCAAATTTATTTTGGCACATCTCCTCCCCACCCCTGGCGTCTCGACTTTGCTATGCCCGTCCGGAGTATCCCTGCGTTTGAGCGATGCCACGTCGAGCAGCAGCAACCCGCAGAGCAACATCAGGCACGGATGTGAAAGCCTCGCCAGCGGATCGGGGGTTACGGTATGTCTAATTGAAAGGTAGTGCGATTTGTATGTATCGTCTGGCCTGCACGCGGTGACCTTGCTACGTGGTTACCTGTGAAAACGTTAACGACCAACCGACCCGCGACACGCCTCGACAAAACCACGCTGCGTCTTTCCCCTATCCAATGTTCACGCTGCGTCTTTCACCTATCCAATGCTCACGGAAACGCGTCATTTTCGACATGCCACGTCTGCGTCGCACGGGGAATGTGGGTGGGATGCTCTGGACCGAGTGCGTCCCTTGGAACGCGTGAATGGAGATACGACATGAATGGGCATGTTCAATGAGTATGTGGCGGTGCACGTACCGAGAAATGCGAGGATTGCCGGCGTTGGTGCGAACAAAGCGACGCACGATCCCTGTCCATACAGAAAGAAAATAATGTTGCATGCCTTCGCGTCATGGGCGGGCGATCCTGAGGCCTGACCGCTGAGCGGGTGGACGCGCGTTTTAGGCGGTGTCAATGGCAGTACTATGCCTATATGTACGCACGGGACCGAAACCGAGTGGTTAATCCGAGATTTCGAAAAGGGTAATGTCAATTGCCGACTCCCTTTCCCCTATGAATGGGAATCGTCAGCGGGCCTGACGAGCGATTGGTGTCATCGGATCACTATAGTGCTCCATTCAAAGACGTCTTTCTGGTTTCCGCCGCCTTTTTGCCCTTGCAATACCTCGGCGAGCCAGCGTGTGGGTCCGAATCAAATCCATATCCGGCCTTGTCTGCCCAAATTGAGCGTTATTCACATTTCCTTTCGGAGCAGTTACTTTGTCCGAAGTGCTGCTGATTGAAATGCAGATTATAGCAAACAAGCATTCATCGTTACGGCTTCCTGAGAATATCGATGCCTTGCGCATGCCTTCTACAACCGGTGTGCCATGCTTATAAGGGGCCCTCCGGAAAATACGTTCGTATATATAGTCGCAGGACGGCTAACAACGGTGAGTTCGCCAACGGTTGCACGCACTTTGGACTTTTTAAGTCACCCCATTCTTCTTCTACATCGGTTTCTTTCTTCTGATTAAGCTCCCACCCGCGACGATAAACGTGTCAGACCTTCAGTGCAGTGCGTACGCTTCCCTGACGCTACCACGAGTGGCCATCCCGATGTGACCAGCTAACCATTCATTATTCGATCCTCCATGCGAATTCAAGATGCACAACACTTCGTCAAATGGTGGGAATGCGCATGGAAGGCAAAAGGATGGCAGCAATACGAAGAAGCCACCCAAGATCCTCACGCCCGCAGAAGCGATTGCAGAGGAGTGGCGCCGCGAGCCGAAAGAGAGCCAAGAACGGTGGCGCAGACAAAGCGCAGACATCAAGCGGCTATATGCGGAGCGACTACGCAGGGGCGGCGCAAATACATGCGATATCAAGACACCCATCTATTGAGGAAGCCTGGGATATAAGGACCGCCATTTACCATCTCGAGTCGACAACAGCCAATGGTGGGACGTGAGTCACGATACTCTTTCGTTGATGACATGGGTGTGTTATTGATATAACGTGTCCACCATCGTCAGGCAGCAATGCGTCCGGCTGGAAATTCGGAAAACGATGAGAAGAGACGAGAAGGGATGACACTGCCAAACCTAAACGGACCTATTCTTACATTATTTGTTCAATGCCTTGTATATGACGATAATTTAGAGCGCAGGCTGGGACTCCTGTGCCGCGGACGCTGATCCATCTTTTCCTTTCACAGCAGTAGATAGCGCTGGTTCAATGGGATTATCACCCGTGACATGCGATTCCGAGTCAGCATGTGCTGCCACGAAACCGGCATGCGCCTGTGCTGCCAACGATGCGCTGTCCAAGAGTGTCTTCTGATAGTCTGTGTCGCCATAAAAATGAGGAAATGACGACATAACCCCGGGTGGCAAATTCTGCAAGTGTGGACCGGGAGGCAACCGAATGAGTCTTGCAGAGAAGGGCGTGTTCGTTGTTGGCCCTGGCAACGTAGAGGGTGTACCCGTATTTGCATGATGTACCGGTTGTGAGTGAATAGAGTGAGTAGCGGAGGGAGTGCTGACAAGTGTCGGGCGGCCGTCAGATCCACCGACCGAACCTGAGCTTGGGAGGACACCCTTCACCACTTGCGCTTGTAAGATTGGATGCAGCGATATCACGGACATCCGAATTCGCTGTAGAATGTCTACAGAAAGCTCGCCTTCAGCAGATGAGGAGAGCGTTTCGCCAGTATGAGCATGAAGATGCCTCTGCAAATCAACCACCTGGGTAAAGATCTTGACGCAACCGGCTTCGCGACAAGGGAAAACAGCACACTCTTCGGCGCCGTCTACAGCAAATTGGATGCCTCCTAGGGCACCAAAAAGCTGAATCAGTCCGCTCACCTCTTGGATGGCTCGTGTCATTGAATCATTGGTTGTGCAAGTGACTGAGAAGGCAAAGACATGTCGCAGGGGATCTTTGAGTGTCAATATGGCGGAAGAATCAAGAGCGTCTGAACTTGGAGCAGCAAGAACCTGCGATATCGTGTGAACAGCTTGAACCACCAAGTGTTCTATATCTACATGAGCACGCTTTAAGGTCGTGGCAGGCTCGTCTGAGACTGCTCGTTTCCTTTTCCTCGGACGTGTGCCGAAGAGAACAGAGGACCGAAGCAAAGCCATAACGGCCTGTCGTAGTGCTTTCGCAGTGCCTTTCTTGACATTACCAGAAACGGCGATGTCAGCGATCGCAGTGTACAAAGCAGAGCCTCCATGAGCTGATGTCGACATCATGGTTTGCGTCGCAACGGTATCGTCACGAATCAGGTCCAGCACGCGCCGAACAGTAGAAACAACGTCAGGCTGCGAGTGTGCAGGCGTCGAAGATGGCAAAGATAAGCGTTCGACATCTGCTGGAGGTGCAGTTGCCCCATTTGCGTGATCAAGGGCCGAGATTTCCGCTTCCAGCCGCCGAGCCATTTCCAGCGCTTCAGCATCGATATCGATATCGCTGTCGTCACCGTCGTCTTCTTCGTCGAAGTTTTCACCATCATCCTCTTCCACATCATTTTTCCATTGTTCCACCTCTGACGCGGACATCGTTCTTCGAAGAGGCTGACTCCGAGAAACAGCTCTGAGACTTCTCAGCTAGTTCGCAGACCATTCGAAGACGACTTACAAGCTGACAAGCAACAGAGTTGAATCTCTGTCTTTGTCACGAGCTAAAAAATAAAATTCGGTCCCTGTGCAGCAAGAAAAGTGTCGAAGATTTGAAATTTGAAGCTTGAAGCCAGAGCAAGAAACAACTCAGAGAACCGGTGGTTTGGCCCAGTTTACTGTTGATGGTTGCCCGTGATCGGGGGCGGAATAAATAATGATCGGAGTTTACAGGTCGACGAGTCACTACTGAATTGCGCGCCCCGTCTCTCGTTTACAACGCTCGTCCCTTCTTTTCCGCTTCCTGGCTGACGCGTGCCGCTCGTTTGCATTTTTAGACGACGAGATGGATACAGTCAAAGACCTGACGGCTGGAACGGTCGGCGGCATCTTCCAGGTATTCATCGACATAGTTGTGTGATGGGGGGAAACCACCTAACGCCTGAGATAGGTACTTGTTGGACAGCCGTTTGATATCGTCAAAGTGGTATGTTCCTGCCATTTTTCTCACCTTTCAAATTTCATTGATTATTATCGCAAAGCGTATGCAAACGGCGCCTCAAGGCACCTATTCTGGCATGCTCGACTGCGCTGGCGGAATTCTCAAGAATGAGGGGCCGCTCGCGTTTTACAAGGTTACACATCGCTTCCTTTTGACAAGACACATCTTCTCATGAAATATATGCAGGGAACGCTTTCTCCTCTTTTGGGCATCGGTGCCTGTGTGTCCATTCAATTTGGTGCTTTAGAATACACCAAGCGTATGTTTGCTAGTCACAACAGAGCCAAAGGCCTCGGCGGAAAGGACGGCGCCACCTTCGGTGGCGGACAGCTGTTTACTGCCGGTGTCGCCGCAGGTCTGGCTAACGGTTTTGTCTCCTGCCCTGTCGAGCACATCCGTATTCGTATGTCACCACGTCCGCACGCGATCACCCGTTGACTGTCGCTTCCTTAGGCTTGCAGATTCAGTCCGGGAAAAATAATGCTTATAGTGGACCAAGTGACGCCATCAGAAAGATTTACTCTCAACATGGCATTCGCGGAATTTTCAAAGGCCAGTACGTGACGATGCTTCGCGAAGCGTCAGGCTATGGCATGTACTTCCTCACGTACGAGAAACTCGTACAGTGGGAAATGGCTAAAAAGGGCATCACTCGGGAACAAATCAGTCCTGTCAACGCTGTCTTGTATGGCGCGGCCGCCGGTTATGCTGTGGGTGTCAACGACTCGGCCAACTCTTTACTCATGCATACTGCACTAGTTATGGGCCGTTATATACCCTATCGACATGGTCAAGTCACGGATCCAGACTGATGGATTCTCGCCGAGCACCGGCCAAAAATACAAGTCGATATTACACTGCGTCAAGACTGTGTGGCGGACGGAGGGCCTTGCAGCTTTCACTCGTGGTCTAACACCGACCTTAATTCGGTAAGGATTGCGGTTGCACTGACACGTTGTCACTCTGACAGAATGATGTCCTCCTAGTTCGCCTTTCGCTAATGGTGCAACATTCTTGGGTTACGAGTTGGCTTGCCGGGTCCTAAATTGAATTTAGGACCGTCCCTTCACTGATTTATTTTTTTCTGTGAGCTTGAACTCGCTCATGCGTTCATATATTACTTATCTGCATGTTCATAGAGAGAGTCTGGATTGCGTATATACTAATGGATTGCATATAATAGACTTCAAACAACCATCCGTCATTTTACAGTCAATCTAGTCCTGTAGCAGTATTGCGGACAGGCTGTCCGTTAACGATCACTTGCTATATGCGCCTTGGCTTTGATGCCTCTGCTCTCAAAATCGCGCTCGAAACTCGAATCAGAGCTAGTGGTCGCGCGTCCTCGTGGTCTACGTACATGTGGTACCTGTTTTCCGATTCCAACGCGGCTCGCCCACCGTCCATTTAGATGAACGAGAGTGTATTGGATGCAATACGACTCTTGATTGTCTCGCAACTTACCCCCGTGCACACACGTCTTATCCCTGCCACTGTGAAATTTGCCATTGCGCGTAGTACTGGTGGGTCCGCTGGAAGTCAGATTGCTTAGCTGTTTATGCACATCTCTCGCATTAGGACACCTTCACTACCGCACGCGCATGCTCCGTGACGGGGCCTCAACGTTATCTCTCTCAAATCCATACCGAGACGCCGCGCCTATATAATCGCAATTTCCCGAACGCAGGAGTTACTCATTAATTTACATCTAGCGTCGCCTGAGAATTCGTTTACCCGTTTCTACGCCTTACAATCGCCGCTTTCAATACAATCTTTTGAACACTCGTTTCCAACGGTATTCAAACTTCGACTGCTCCTAGGTCTGGTCGCTCTTTATTTCCTGGTTAGGCTTGCCGTCGGCGAAGCATATGAACTGGTGAAAATCCTTAGGCTTTCGTCTTCGTGTTAACCGTTTGCTTGCAAAAACTGAGCGCTCCGCACACCGACATGCACCACCGTGCGCTCAGCGGCAATGTGATCGATAGATGGTCTTCTTTGTTCGCCGTTCGCCTCGTGAGTGCATTTTGACTGTGGAAAACGTTCGTTTCATCAAAGAAAGAAGGCGCAATAGTGACCAATCGCGTAGTCCGTGGGTGGTTGGTCTCAGGCGCCCATGTTCAGTGGCGTGGTGACACGTTGTCTCCCCCGGACTCTGCAGCCGTCAATTAAGCAACTCCCATGCTCGCACTCCACTTTCAGGTGAATCAATTTTAAGCACATTGATTAGAACTTATGCTTCTTTGCAGGCTCTGTTTGCGAGCAGGAGGGTTGGAAGGATGGCCACAGCGGGAGTTTCTGCTGCAAAAACATCGCCGTCTCTGTATTGCGGTATTTCCGTGATCGCATGCTTGGATCTGAGAGTAATGCAGATGCAGCGTGGCGGCATGATCTGGCATGTTACGTCTTTTGAACGCCGCAGGAGCAAGATCAAGAGCACTCTTCCGGTGCCGACGGTAATGATACTGCGATTGTGGAGGCGAAGCGTTCGGCGGCGTTCAGGTCTCCGCTTGGTGGAGGAAGGTCGCCTCGTGGTCAGTACTATGCTCAATAACTAATGCTTTGGTCTCAAACGATTCTCGCCAAGCCTGTCAAACTTCGAGCAGTTCCTCCGCAGCAATCTTGTGGCTTTTGTCTGCTATCGAAAGTATTCGAGTGCCAGTGGCGAGCGAATGTTCATTAATTCTCCATTTGACAGCTTGTCGATCTGTTCCCTGTGGACGACGTGCATGTCGACCAGGTGATATCCTATTTCTTTTCTACTGATTGAACAACTTTACCGCAGTCCTTCACTTCATGAATAGCGAATATACATGTGCCCAGATGGTTTGTCAAGGGATTGTCGGGCTCCTGGAAACAGGAATTTGGCCTGCCAACTCTAAAGTCTGTACAAAAGACGGGTTCCTCGTGACAAACGCGTCGGCTATATTCGGATTCGGGATCCCCTAAAGACGCCTTCCTGTTCCGCCTCCCCACCTCGATTAGAATCGATGCATGGGGCGCATGTCGACGATGACATTGGCTAAGCCATTCGGAAATATCCACGATCTACAACTTTGCTGTTTCAGGGAATTGTCTTGCGCACAGTCCAAATAATGCCTTCAGCGCGTGCACGGCGCCGTGACAATCGAGTTTGCGCAGGTAGAACAAACGTGGACTTGCGCGTGACTAAAGCTGTTTCTTGGAGGCATATCTGATATCTCAATATGTAACCTCTCCAGCTTGACTTGAAAAGACGGAGCGGCGTTGCATCGCTGACCGGTGCTCAATGACATGATAACGAAGCCGCGCCACAGCTAGGCCACTCGGCGTTGCATATGTCGAACCGTCGCGTATGTACGTATAACTGCTATCTGCAATTGGGAAAGCTTCAAATTGAATCTGGTCGGTCACCTGGGTTCCTGGCATATTCCACCCTGATTCCTCGGTGTGAGTCTGCACACTCGAATCAGAGGTCGACCACTCTCCGTAGTCTGATATCACCGTCTTCTTCAGCCGATCTTGCACCATTTAACTTGCATTTAAACGGCTAACCGTCTGTGTCCTCCCTCGCTATGAATCTCTGTCCGCCAATGCTCGCTCCGACCTACACTGCCTAAGCCTGCTCCTTGTCCGCGACTGCTTGTTCTTGCATCTATACCTCGTTCTTTCGCCGCGTCCGAGAGATGTCTACAGATTTGAGCGGCCCAACATGCGTAAACATGAAGATCAGGTCAGCCATAGCGTGGGTCAAGATCGCGCTATCAACAGTGCTTAGTCGTTGAGCAGATCTATCGACGATGCCCGGCGTGTGATGCACGCCGTGAGCTGCAAGATACTCCCCATGATACACCGACGATTGAATGAGTATGAGCGTGCTAATATCAAGACAGGCCATGTATATGTATATAAGGAGACTACTGCTCGTACGTCAGGTGGCGTAAGTACTGTTTCTTGTTTCCCTACACCGATTTGTATTCACGCATGAATGTCTACAGATTGGCATTGAGCGCTGGACAGACAGTCAGTCGTTTGTCGTACACACCTGTTTTTATTTCCTGAGCACCTTGAACGCATAGGTTATCGATGGAAAGCTTCCGTCAACAAAGAGGTCGGTTCTCATCGTTCATTTCCTAAATTTTATGACATATGTACAACAGGATTTCTTGTATTACACGGAAGACAGAGAATATCTGAACAGGCCGCAGCCTTTCTCTAGACTGCGCCGTGCAATCATCCAGAGTCCAAGGTAGGCTCCTCTTCTCAACATTCAGGGCTGGTGAACATTCAGGACTGGTGGCTCTTACACCTTCATCATCACAAGCTCGCCACTTGTGAAACAGACTTTTACTGCCCGAGTGCAGTTGGATGATTCCCCGGTGGTTGAAAAATGGCATCTGAGTTAGTAGTGTACATCCATTTATGCTGAAGCAATTCTCTGACTTCCTCAGTTGCCTATTATGCCGAGGAGGATCAAGATAAACTTGATACTGTAGACACCCGTCAAGCGCTGAAATCTTTGGTCGTTCCACCTGAAAACTACACACCAGCTCGGAAAAGTCGAAGCACTTTTGCATCGAGGACGTCATCTAATCAGCGTAAACGCAAGGTGGCGCCCATTGCCCCTGCGCCGATTTCCCTTACAGCGTCGACCATGCCTGGAGCTTCATCCGATCGCTCCATGCCATCCTCTGAGCTGCGAGATTGTTCTCCCTCAATTCCGCCTTTGCCCTTCGTCGCGCTTTCCTCTCACGCGGATAATCAATATCCGTCATTACCAGAGGCAAACGCTCCACCGCCATTGGAGTATGCCATTTATCCGTCGCAGGTTAACCCTTCGTCGTTGCCACTAGCTAATGTCCCCATGCAGTCTCAACCTGCCTATGATTCACCCTCAAGTGCAACATCTACCACATGCTACTCCCCTACGCCTCCCCCTCCTGAACCTGAGTATGATAGCGCCGCATGCGGGACATACGATCACAACAATTTCTTCATGCCCAATATTCTGCGCTCGTGCCCTCCGACGCAGCTCATTGGGCGCACACTTCCGTCCCCGGAGTTCAACGCGGCATTGACTCAGAGTTATCGTGATGGCTATTACTGTTACGCCTTTCCAGGGATGCCCGATCCCAGGATCGTCGTGATGCCCATGACGCGAAACGAGGTGGACGAAGAATACCTAACCACACTCAATAACACTCGTATGCCGCGCAATTTGTTCGATTGACTTCACTTGCTGATTACGCAGTGGCGGGGCAGAACAACCAGACGATAATGTGATATATGATGTCAATTCATATTCCAATTACGGTTTTACAAAATCGCCTGCCTATGGCGACTCTGCGTGCACCATCAGCGACAACTTTGTTGGTCAGGTAAGGTCCTCCGCAAGCAATGCAAATATCTACACCAATGGCAATTCGGCCTTTTACGGCAATGCGTAGCTGTTGAGCGCTAGCGTCACGAGAAGATTCATGCCAAATAAACAGTGCATATATATCTTCCTTTGAGTTATACTTTGTCGTCTGCTTTCTTGATTCTGGCTTTCCCGCGTTTTGTATTTGTTCTTTTTTGTATGGCTTGTACTTGTTGGTTTTCGCGGCAAACGATTGGTGCGCCCGTGTCCGGCGTCAAAAACCGCTTGGTTGCGGTCTCACGTTTTGCATCGCACCGTCTGTATTCTACTTATCATGGGACTCTTGGGACCACAACTTCGATGTTCATTATAGGGCGCTGTATAATAATCACTGCTGTAGTGCTGATTAACTGTCGAGTCAATCCTTCTTTCCGTTAACAACCCCGCCAACAAGCACACTTGGCAACTCAACCTGGCCCACACCATAAAGCAGAGAAATTGAGCCGGCAATGAGCAAGACGATTGCGATAACAGAACCAGATAGAAGGACGAATGGACTGGAGGATGGTCAGAAGCTGTCATGGCATGCAAGCCCTAGGCTGAACGAGGACGTACCCGCTGATGTCCTTTCTCTCGCAACTTTCCCCCACCCAGTAATCAGTCTTAATCTTGTTACCAGTGCCGGTTTTTGTTGCGGAGCATGCACAGACGTAACAGGTGCGACCAGTCTTGCTTACAGCAACGCATTCGCCACGACCGGAGCACAAATTTGTGCTGTTCGTGCAAGTGTCCGCGGACTCGAAGCAAGTTGAAACAGCACCGTTGGGGATGGATGGCGGAAGATGATCAGGAGGGAGCGGACTTTGTGACTGACGCGCGGCCAATGAACGTCGATGGAACGTGCTTGAAGGAGACGGGAAGTATGTCAAGACAGCGAGGCGAATGCGGTTGTCCGCGCTGACTCGCTCGATCAATTGGCGAACTTGGCGAACAGCACTTTCGTATTGCTCGCTGGATGTACCATATATTTGGCGCAACTCGGGAAGCATGGTGAGCTCAGCTGCAGCGAATGAGGGACCACCTGCCCGACTGAAGAAGGCTTCCAGAGACTGGATTTGTTCGTGAGATGAAGTCGCGTCTAGTACGGACGAATAGACGTGGCCGGCTCTGTGTATGAACGTAGAGATCACAGACGATAAAGACTCGACATGTGAAGATGATGGATTTTGGAGGATGAAAGACGGCTTCTCAGAACTGCCCAAAACCTCTGCGTACGAGTAAATACACATATGGGCATCTGAAGGAAACCCGACAGCCTACCCACCCCAGGCGTCTTCGTCTTCTAGCGACAACAACAGAGCATCGGACCAGCCATGCCCCACAAATGTCTGCTCGACATACATGTCCTCATGGACCGGTTCGAATGCCTCGAGACCGAGATGAGACGCAAGAGCTGCGCTGGCATCGTCAACAGAAAGTATGCTATGCCTGACAGGCGAAGAATGGGGATATAAATATACGTCAATCGCACGACAGAACCGAGCGGATAGAAATACAGCTGCGAGCGAGAGGGCCGGGTGGTACATGATGATGGTAAGAGGCAAGCAATGATCATGATGGCACGGCTCCGCACTCGACAGTAACATTGGTGAGCAGCTGGCCACTCGCTCTTTATTTATTGAACTTGACTTCTATCATCATCATCATGCAGTCCATCCTGCGGATAATCAACCGTTATGCACATCCCTTTCATTGGTACTGTACCATCGTTGTACAATATACTCTATCTCACACTTCTTTCTCAGCTCCATGTCCCAGCTCCCGCCGAGCAAGACCTACCGTATTCCGCCTGTTCTGCCCCCAGAAATATGGCTAGTTATTTTCGAGTTCGCCACATATCTGCGCAGGGAACACACCATTGCACCGGTCCCGCTCTTTGCCTCGACGCATGTGGCCACTAACGTCATGTGCGTTAACACGCGCAATGTCGTCGGGCGCACCAAGTGTGCCATTGTCCTCGTCTCGCGTCTGTGGCGTGATATCGGCCTCAGAATACTTTACTACCACATAGACATTCGCAGTCCCGCACGCGCGAAGAAGGTCGTAGAAGTCTTGCTAGCCCACCCAGCGCCATCCTCAGATCCGACAAAGACGTCCGTCTATCCATCCGTGTACGGTCGCTGGACAAGGCACATTGAGATCCACACATATGCACGAGGTTCACAATCCGTTGCGTTCCTACGGACCCTTCTTCAGCTTTTCTTGTGCTGTCCGTCCGTGAGGATGCTGAGTGCTACATTCATTCAGGAGCTGCCCGTCGATTTTGTCAACGTTATTGGCAAGTTGTACGGGGATGCGCTTGAGGGTTTGCGTTGGAACAATGACGACGACACCTTCAGTCCCTCTGCTCCCTCTCTTCATCGATTCTTAGGATCTTTCGCCAGTCTTCGTGTTCTTGATGTCTCCCATTTTCTTCTTGACTCCAGTCCGCCAGGGGCTGTCACATCTCGCATCGCTCTTCACCGAGTTGAAGAATTGGTCTTATCCATCCGTCACCACAGCCTGTCTACCGCCAAGGCGCTTGCTTTGCCTAATCTGAAAAGCGTTGTGTTGAAAGGTGTCCCGGGGTACCCTGTCGATCATGACAAAATAATTCAATTTTTGAAGGTTCACGGTGCGCTGTTGATCAGTGTTGACCTTTACCCTTCTCCGATCTGCAAGGACGACGGTGACCTGGAGACGGTTAATTTGTCTTTCTTTTCTAACGAATCACGCCACCACATCCCGCCCAGCATCTTCTTGAGCCCCGGCCTCTGCCCGTCGCTCACGACGCTCGTTTTCAACGCACATTCACCCCTTTTAGAATCTCATTCTCACTCCTCTTTGCGCTTTATCGGTCTCCGGGGTGTCAAATCCGACACACTCTACCCCGCGAAAATGTCGCATGTGAAGTCACATCTGGAGTCATTCACGCGAACGCGCTTTCCAAATTTGGAAGTCGTGAAAACCATCGGGTTCATGGTAGACGCGGAAACTGATGTGGTGATTAAAGACATTTTCATTTGGTGGACGGAGAAATTCGAGAAAGATGGTGTAGACTTCCGGGACGGAGAGGGTGTCGTCTGGTTGTACACGGACGCTACCGACGTCCCCGAAGCCAATGAACCCACCAAATCGTCGAAGATGGAAAAGTCTTCGGGGAAGCACAAGTCAAAGAGACGCAATCTATTGAGGTTTGATGGCTTTGTCAAGCCTTTCTTTTGGTGAAAACCATTTTACTGGTGGGTTTTGCTGCTTTCTTCAGACAAAACATTCCTGACGTTTGCACATATGTCTCCGCACAGGCGTAATGCCTTTGTCCCCCGCTCCTTTTTTCATGTTGTACATTATTTCCTCGATCGTATTGTTGATCATACAGTCATAGCATTATAGCGACATCATAACCCCTTACCATCACCCACTCTTCAACGTACCCATTGCAGCAATGAGCTGCTTAATCCATTAGCTACGCGCGTAGGAATCAGAATAATTGCATTAGATTAGAGTCATCCGTTTGCGTTGTTCCCCCACCGTCTGGTGCGCAAGTGTTCATATACATACCTAAGCAAATTCGAGGACCCCAAGTATTGGAATCGGTCGACAGGGAAAACAAATCGACGAGACTTCGTCGTTTCGTTGAAGTGAAGAGGTGGTTGTCACGATGCATTAGGGAAATCAATGTACTGCAAATATTATTCAATTCGAAAAAAATCGCGTCGCGTTCCCATATGTTGGGCCAGCGCCAAACCACGTGACTTTGGTTCTGTTCATACAAACATGGAAATTTTTGTAGGCTCCGTTCATGCTGAAAACCATGTCCGAAAAACATCTACGAGTCCAAGACAGAGTCATCTCACTCCAATATCTCACGCCATGTTGCTGTTGACGGATAAACTACAAGGGGTCCGAAACGCGTTATAACAATTTAATTAAGTTATGATACAATGAATTGCTCAGGTTTTTCCATGTTGATCTATAGTGCTACTTCATAGTCCACAAAGAGAAAATTGGATAGAACAACTAGTCAATGCTTTACAATAATTATCAGGTAAAAGCATAATGTGTAGAAGTCAGCAAATGAGAGGAGGGGGAAAGGAAAGAGAAAGAGAAGCTATGCCATAGCGGCGATGAAAATGCGGCGACGAAGATGTGATGATAAATAAATGTACAATCCGACATGCAGGGTATGGATCATTCTATACGTCCACCGATGAGGCATAGCAACATCATAGATCTTCAGCGCTCCAACAACTACACCAGGCATCGAAGCGAGAAATCACTGTACAACAGTTTGTTCGAGAAGACTCCCGAGACCGTTCTCCACCGTTGCCAGCCACTGACTCAAATCATCAATCGTGCGCGCAAGAGTAGCATGAGCCGCCTCGGGATCCATGAGCGATGCATAGTCCAGTGGAACGATGGGTGGCGGCGGAGTCTCCAGCGCCGTGGCATTGCGCCTCGATCGCATCGCGCCGGAGTGCGGCTGAAGCGGAGGAACATGCGGCAGGATCGGCGTCGAGTGCGAGAACAATGGCGATGGTGACGGTACCGACGACGACAGCGACACGCTCGTCCCGTGCAGGAGCGGCGGCGACGTCGCAAGTGGAGTGTCTTTGAGGGTCCGCCACGATGCGTTGTCGGCACGGGTTGACGGCATGCGGACGTGGCTAGGTGGTGGCACACGACGCTCGCGCGCACGTGTTGTGTTGGAAGAAGCGGGCAACATAGAGGAGGGCACGGGTGGCGTTGTCGATATGGTTGACTGCACAGAAGATGCAGTGGGAGACGAAGAAAGCGTCAGCGGAGTGATGGTGGTAGAGGATGGCGCAGAAGATGGCGCAGATGATGATGAGGACGGAGGCGTAGTCGATGTAGTCAATGGAGTCGTGGGGGCCTTGCCTGCCTTGCGAATATCTGTTATGACTAGCGGTCGGGTTCCATTGGAGACTTTGGACCATGGTCCTGCTCTCGCTCTTCGTGGTGTGCTGGAGACAATGGAGGAACTAGCAAGTGGACTGGTGAGACTCGCATCTGAGGAATCCGCGAGAGAATCAGTAGATGCACCAGCTTCTGCAGATGATCCAGACACAGATCCATCATGCGCGCTGTCACTATCAGACATGGTATAAGCTAACAAGGATTCTTGTTCTGGATTGGATAAGTCCCCATAAATCAGTGACAAAATGAGTGGTAAAATCCCTTGCTCACCAGACTTCTGAGATTTAAGCGGATGCCGCACGGTGACAGAGTTGTCGTCCTCGTCTGTCATTTGCGGAGTCGCGTCATTATGCTTATCTGGGAATGAGAAAACAGGCTCGCGCTGCTCCGGAGGGACGCGACCACGGTGCTGCATGTCACGATTAGGTAGATTTAACTGCTGGAAGAAATCTGGTGTTGCTGTTTCTTCTTCGAACAGCGTACGCAATGACATGGGAAACGAGTGCATATTCGTGTTCTTCACAGTAGTCGTTGTTGAGCTGAGTGGCGTGGATTCACCGTTGTCTTCTGCTCGACTTCGAAAGGTTTCAAATGCCCATGACGACCTGACATCGTCATCCACCTGAGCCCTAAGATGTTGGTGGTAAACGATCTATATTCGAGGCACGCGGACTTGCACCTACTCGGCGTCCCAATCCAGAGATTCAGCCATACTAAGACGCGGGTCGTTACTGGTGCTGATCAACTCCTTCAACACGGACACCGACGCTTTCGTGGATTTAATCCAAGGGGTCTTGAGAAGCTCATCTGCAGAAAGCCTCTGCAAGAGAGCTGTTAGCAGATGTGGGAGCTGCGAGCGGAAAAACACACCTCTGCAGGTGATTCCTTCAGACAGTATCCCATGAATTCTCGCAGCTGTTTGCTTGCTTCATTCTCTGTGAAACGCGGCGGAGAAGATCGAGGTATCTGTTGTATAGCATCGTGTGCGTTGGTCAGATGGTAGAATGGAGGTTTGCCCTTGATCATCTCGTGTACGACGCCGCCAAGACTCCAGATGTCAGCCTTCGTGTCGTACGCGTACTCCTGCAAAACCTCGGGGGCCATAAAATGGAGAGTGCCCGTGAATGTCAGACGCTTGCTAACACTGGTGGCCAGCAATGCTGAAACGCCAAAATCACACAACAGGACGTTTCCTGCGGCTGTAATGAGGATGTTCGCGGACTTGATGTCGCGATGGATGACTGGCACTTTGTGGAGATATGCGAGTGCGATGAGAATTTCTCTGATAATAATAGCGGCGTGCAGTTCCTTGATACAGCCATTTGGTGAAGCCTTCATGACAGAATCGACGCTCCCACCCTGGGCAAATTCCATGACAATCCATAGCACGGCTTTATGGAGGTAACAACCATAATACTTGGTGATATTTGGGCAATCTCGAAGCTGCGTCAGCAGAGATACTTCGCGTTGGATGTCCGCCACATCGTCGTCGCCGTTCGCGTTGTCAAAGTCGATACTCTTGATGGCGACGACCTTGCCGGTAGGAATGTGTTCACCCTTGTACACAGAACCGTACGCGCCCTTGCCAACACGGGAGACCAGGCGGTAAAGCTCGTGAACGGAGGGTTGGGACATATTGCACAGTCAGACAGTAAAGCTCGAAAACAAGGACGACAAAGTATGCGAAAGCTCGAGATCGTCGCCGGGTGCCTCGTGTCGCGACCATGACGATGTCGACGGCGATCACGGCATCTGTCAAAAGTTTGCTCCCTTGACTGTCACAATCATTCCTGGTGGCGTCGTGTCATTGTTCCCCCATACCAACAACGCTTTTTTCACGCGTCAACGGCCCCATCCACGGCACAGCCCACGGTGTCTGTGCTTTCCTGTATGCAATTTATTCAGTGATCCAACAGTTTGTCTTGCCAACGTCGACCTCCGTTGAGGTCTTCAGCATGGTTTCCAATAGGAAACCTTGGTCCCTTCACACCGTTACATTTGCACCAACCCGCGCGAACTCGTGTCAATATACATACACACACGATACTTACCATGTCAATTGCGAAGCCTATGGCTTACATCGTCTGATACTCTGAGACCGTTGATTGAATACGAGAACAAAATACATGACTAATAAGCTACAAGAGGAACGGGGATGCAACCAAAAGGAGTTTACAATTTACACAAAAGACATAGGAAAGAGAATAGAAAGCCAAAGTCTGCTGGTACGCGTCAGTTTGTCCCGCTGGAAATATCGGAATTGTCTTCCGGTTTCGTGAGGAACAGCGTCATGACTCAGATACTGCAAAAGCCTTGCTTGATCCATGGCGAACCAGAGGCTGCGGCAAGGAGTATTAATCATCAGCAGCCTGGAGATGTAATGGTCAATGTCAAGTGCATGTTGCGCAAAATAATGAGTTTAGTGTACGCTAACCTGGTTGCCCAAATACAAACTTGCTCCTGCAGATACATCATGGGATCATCGTAGGAACTCAAGAACTGGAGGGGGTGGCGGGAGCGTGCCTGGAGAGGTACGCAGTCAATGATACTAGCTTCTGCGACGACTGTGATTGCGCATCGATGTGTTCTTTCAGAGCACAGAATGTGTCGCGCATACCATTATAGATCGTCGAAAAGGATTCTGCATTCTCAAGCGAAGTAAGATCCCCTTTTTCGAGTTGCGAATAAATGCTGTGAACTTGATGTTTTGCGGGATAAAGCTGATTCACGATGAACGACATCAAGGGATGGTTCCAGGCAATACTTAAAAGCGCGTCTATCAGGGGGGGATCCGCCCGCAAAATAAAAGTATTCCGATCAGAACCCAAGAAGCACTGGTCAACCAGTTTGCTCAGACGTATCGAATCCTGTTGTGTGGGCAACAAGGGAACTGTTTCAAGGATGCGATGGGATACGAGCCAGGCAAAAAGCCAGAGCAAGGATTCCACATCGTGTTGGAAATTGTGGAAGAAAGGTGGTGGCTTGGGTAGATCTCTTACTGACTGTGGAGGTCGGAACATGTACCCCCATGCTTGCACTTCAGTGGACATAAATTCCGGTGTTCCCTAAATGCAATTTAGCAAACCTGCCCAAACAAAGCAAGTCATGTGACAAACCGTCTTCGCGTCCTTCCTGAGCTCATCCATTGAATGGAACGGCTTCGCGTATTCGAGATCGGAAATTTTGCCTTGTTCCTGATTGTAACACAAAATATTCCCCACACTGATGTCACGGTGGACATATCGCGCCAGGTACAGGAGCTGCAAGGCTGATCGGTCGAGCCACAAAATGAGTGGGATTTCGAACGGCATATGCCATGTGACTCACCTGTAAGCCCATCGAGCAGCATGGTCACAGCGACATTCAGCCGCGAGATCTGTGCAAAGGTTTGGCAAACTTCCTTGAAAACCAACCTAAAATGCTTCCTCCCAGAAAACGTCATCTCCCGTGGTGTTTGTTCCCGTGAGGAGGACTCGGGTTCATTTGTAACGTTAGGCAATACCGGCGAACGTATCTCGAACAGCGGAGGAAACGTAGGATGCCGGGACACCGTCGAAGGCTTTCGCAGCAGAGTCGTTAGCGTGACCTTCTGGCTCAACCCTCGTGCATGGTCGCAAGCATCTCCGAGCTGAACTTGACTGTGCTCCAAGATAGTCATGAAGTATTTCTTGTAACCGCCAGTAGAAACAAGAGACAAGAGTTCTTCATGGTTCGTGATGGACATGAGCCACTCAGGATGGGGCGTGAGCTTATTCAGCTCTTCGAGACGGTGGAAAATGTCGGCTTGTATCGTCCATTCGGGAAGCGCTCGCTCGTCGAGCCAGAAGTCTTTGAGCACTGCTTTGTCACCAAAGGGCTCCGTGTCGTTGAAACCGGAACATCGTTGAACTAGGAAGACGCGGGTGCCACGACCCGAAACACGCGCAGCACGATATTCAGAGAGAATGTCGATGGTGCGAAAATAATGTTTTATCTCATCCTGGACGATCTCGAACACGTAGAAAAAATTTCGCGATTCGTCGCAATAATAGCGCCTGACAGTGGGGTCATAGCCCAGGGCGGCCGGCGAAGCAAATGCGAAAGCCAGCACAAAATGGATGAAGGACTTCGTGTCCTGTGATGAGCTGTGAGAAAGCCATGTAAGAAACAGACAGATAGACGAGCACCTCGACAAAGTTGAATGGCGTCGATACGACTGAGTGGGAACGCGAATAGTACCACAGACGCATCTGCGTGTTCTCGATCGTCACCTGCGTTGAGGTCAGTCTGTCTGCGAAGAGACTAAAGGAATCAACCTTACGCTGAAGGTGAATCGGCGACAAGGATCGTTGTTCATGTAATGTACGGCGCCATACACTGCTTTCTTCGCATCCTACAGATAGACATGACCTGAATAAAACGGATCGCGTGATAGTACAGTATGTTGCTCACCTCGTAACGAGTATCAGGGTTGTCGTCTTTTTGGACTGCAACATTCCCAGCGACGTCGGCACTGAAAATTTTCTCAACAAACTCTGATTTATCCTTAATCGCCTCTGGAACGCTCGATTTGATGATTTCCAGGGCAAAGTCTATTTCGAAAGCATTGCCATAGATCTCAGAAATTGTCGTCTTTGACGGGACTTGAACCAAGCGAACAGTGTTGTTGCAACTGTGGTTGCTCGAACGACATAGAGATTTCTTGGCTTCAACAATAGCTTGGAAAAGAGTCTCCAGATCCTTGAAGATAATGTCGTCTTCCTCCGAGTCCTCGCGATACATGGGATCTTCCTGGAAGCAAGACCACCGATCGTTCGTGATGACGCTGTTCTGCTGCAGGTGAGAATGGCATTTATCGATGTCGGCTTGAAGCACTGGAGGCAAGTAATTGGAGAAGATTTCTTCGATAGGGAGCTCGACGATTTCATGGGCCATATCACTTGATGACATTTTCCCGAAATCGCCATAGAGGAGTTGAGGCCGATGACGACGAAAGTGTGCGAGAGGAACGAGGTGTGTCCATAGAAGGATATTTCGCTTCTCTCTGGGACCTAACTGGAACTCAAACAAGAGAACTTGAGCGAGATGGACTGGACACCGTTGAATGGGACACGCTTGAACGCCGTGAACGCCGTGATCGGTGGCCGTCGGAATGAGTCACGGGACACTTACAGAGTTGGCAGAGATGAGTCAGTCTCTGCCCCCTACTATCTCTACTACACTCTTGACCGTCATGGGCTACTTCACGTATGGCCTGGCCAGCTTCCTCGTCGCCATCATAGCCCTTTATCTTTTGTTTACTGGTACTGTTCGGTTCTTCTCAGGTGCATTCCTCTGACGAGATTTGGTGTTGTACACGCAGATTCGGGTGAAACTTTCAATGTCGGTCGTTTCCTTGAAGAGTCATCACCATACGCCTGGGCGGCGACAGGCATCGGTCTCGATTTAGGCCTTAGCGTGTTGGGGGCGGGATGGTAATGGCTTCTATTATTTTGTCATGTTCTGTGTGTTTATGGGACTGTAGGGGTATCTTCGTCACCGGCTCGTCTATCCTCGGTGGTGGCGTCCGTGCGCCTCGAATCAGCACCAAGAATCTCATCAGGTCCGCAGCTTTTTCATTCGCAGCAGTCATTACTGACACGATAGTCCAAATCACAGCATCATCTTCTGCGAAGTCGTCGCTATATACGGCGTCATCATCGGCATCGTGTACTCCGCAAAGTTAACAGCCGTTCCCGAGGACGCACTGTACACGCGCGAGAACTATTTCACCGGCTTTGCGCTCTTTTGGGGTGGCCTGACCGTCGGCGCATGCAACCTGCTGTGCGGTATCTGCGTCGGTGTTACGGGTGCGACTGCCGCACTCGCGGACGCCGCTGATCCGAATTTGTTCGTGAAAATTCTTGTTGTCGAAGTCTTTGGCAGCATTCTCGGACTGTTTGGTCTTATTGGTGTGTCTTCATGGGTTTTATTTATTCTAATTGAGTTCTGATGGCTCTTAGTGGGTCTTCTCATGACCGCAAATGCATCGGAGTTTACAGCGGCCATTGATCAGTCTGTAAACCAAACAGCCGCACATTGGGCCGCACCGCTTGTACATTAGAGATATTGCTTACCATCTACTCATCATGAACCACTGCACTTACTATGTGTGTATACCCTGCATATTCGATTCGCCTGCGTCGAATCAGGCCTTACGATTGTCGATGGCAAGTCATGCAAATTGCAGCCTCGCATCGACAAAATGTGACAGTGTAGGGTATATATTCGCCGTACGCAAGACTACGATAAGAGGAGAGTCCTAAATTTATCAAAAACGAGGCCAAAAAAATTCGACGGGCAAGGATAGTGAGCAAACAGATACGGAGGTGTGCGACACAGGAGGTGAGGAAGACAACGACAACCAGAAAATAAACGACAGTAAATGTTATGACGTCCTTTAGGCGGGCCTGTGTAAACAAGGCCAAAATCATGTAAGTAGATCGTTCAGAAAGTATAGCACGGAGGGTCTATTATAACAGTTGCAGATAGAAGTGCGTCGGAAGCAGATGCGAGGCGCACATGTCGCGTACAAGGAGCAATTTAGTAGAGGCTGGTGGGAGTACCAGGCACACTGCCCTGGCTCTGAGCGGCAAGACGGGTTTCGAGATTGCGTAAGCTTTGTTCCTTCGCCAGAAGCTCCTGACGGCGTTGGTTGATCTCGCGCTGAATGCGAAGCTCGACCTCGCGAATCTTTTCCTCCTCCCTACGCAACTGCTCCTCCTTCAAGCGCACGCTTTGGTTCGCGAGCTCCTCCGGAAGGACAGCACCGCTCTCGTTGACCACTGAACGCGAGAGCTTGTCTGTACGGTAGGTCTCGTACAGAATGTCCTCCGTGATCATCTTGAGGTCACCGAGGTGAGAACCGAGGATCGCCGATTTGAGACGCGTGAAATCGCAGTGCGCCGGGTTATCTACCTGTGCAACACCCCACGGGTAGATGCGTGCGCGCATGGGCGGCTGTCCTGGCACCAACGATACTTCTTCGTTCGAGCCAATTATCGCGAACGGAAGCATAGCCTGGGAGATCCGAATGAGAGAAGGACAATCTGGCGGAAAAGAGAGAAAGCGCACTCTAAGCTCACTGTTCTCCTGAATAGTCTCCTCGTCATCCTCCTCCACGTCGTATGGGAAGTCGTACACAGGGATCTGGTAATGTGCAATATCTTCTATGATCTTTGAAGTGCATGACATTTTACATGAGTGAGCGCGTGCTGGGCTATCGCAACACTCACCCTTTTCTTGAAGCCCTTGAGCTCACTGGGTGTCAGCGAGTCCGCCTTGCCGATGACAGGGATGACGTTCACACGGGGTGAAAGGCGGCGCATGAGCTCAATGTCCAGTTCGCGAAGTCTGCGCGCCGTCAGTCACGGCATGCCTGGCAGGTATACGACAGTTACGTACGCGTGGCCTGTCGGGGAGATAAAGTAGAGCAACGCGTGCACGCGGTTGTCACGGAAGCGAGGGTTACGCTTGATACGCGATTGCTCTGCAAGAATGTCGTCGTACTGGCGCTCAATGTAATTCAGAATTTCCTGAAAGCTGCGGTGGAGACGGTACACGTTAACACGAATCCACGGATACAATCCAGCACTCACGCGAAGTCGTTGTCGATATTGTCGCCAAAGCCCGGTGTATCGACAACTGTGAGCGCGATTCGGACACCATCCTCCTCAAGATCTTGGTAACACTATTAGGAAACGAGCACACGCGGATGTGTGGGTACTCACCAATGCTCGACGGCTTGATTTTTACACCCTCTTCGAGATGGGCATTTTCCGGTGTGTCAATTAACTTGTGGGGAAGCAACTCGGACTCGCAGAGCGTATTCACGAAGGACGTGCGCCCCGTGCCAGATTCACCTGGAAACGGTGAGAACTTCGAGCAGGCGACATAGCGGATATGGGAAGCACTTACCGACAACCATGATGGTGAACTGGATGCCCTTGATTTTGTTACCGCGTCGACGAGTGAAGGCCATGTTTCGCACGATGAGGATGAAGTCGGACGAGGCTCGATGGAAAAGAGATGGTGGTGGGAGAAAGAGCGTTGTGTTCCGCGTTCAGGCGTTCAACCGAACTCGAGATCAAGTTCGGGTGTGACTTGGGGGAGTTCTTCTTGATCGCTGACGACGACGGCGCCGACGAGGACGAGGACGCCGACGCACGCAGTGCTCTGCTGGTAGAACCCTCTCTCGGTGCTTTCCAAAAGCGAGCATTGAAGAGCAACAGATGGACAGTAACGACCACAAGGTGCCAGGTTGCATTAACCTGCGTGCTATCCATGTTTCTCCCATCTTATTGCCAGATATTATTATTCACGCTGTCCATTGGAACGATAGATAGATAACAACACGCCAATTGTGCTGCTTTCTCGCCGCAACAATGGGTTCCCTCAAATGGATATGAGTCTACTTCCTCTTTCTGGCCTACAAAGCCGCCTCGAGGTGCATTCACATTCACATTCGAGTAAGCGTCGTAGCATTTCACACTTGTATAAATACGATGGGATGGAAGCCATGCTCTTCAACCTGCTTTCCCTGTCGTCGTCGTCGGCGTCGTTGGCATGAAGTACCCAGAACTCCCTCTCTTTGCATTCTTGACGGCGTTTCTGGTACTCATCCCGATACCGTGGCATTGGCGGGCTCGCAATGTCGCCACCCTCTCCATCATCGCATGGCTCTTCGTCGTCAACTTCATCTACGGCGTGAACGCGCTCTTGTGGGCTGACAATGTCGAAATCAAGGCTGTCGTCTGGTGCGACATTGGTGCGTCCGACATGGCCTTCCAACATTCTTCATCTCCTTACGTTTGCTTCCACAGCCACTAAAATTGTCGTCGGCGCGTCGTTCGCGTTGCCGCTGGGCACACTTTGTGTTTGCAAGCATCTTGAAGCCATCTCGTCGACCCGCCACGTCCACGTCGACCTCAAGCGGCGCATGATCTTTGAAGGTGTAATGTGCTTCGGCATCCCTATGGTTTTCATGGCTCTACGTGAGTACAGCGCTCGCTGCTTTCCTTTATTTTTCTCACAATTCCTGCAGACTATATTGTTCAAGGCCACCGCTTCGATATTGTTGAAGACATCGGTTGTTCTGCAACCATTTACTTTTCCATACCGGCTATCCTCATCATATGGTTCCCCCAACTGCTTTTTGCGACAATCACATTCATTTATGCCGCAATAGCAATCCACCACTTCGTCCAGCGCCGTGCTGTCTTGGCTTTCCGCGCCGGCGCTTCCGGACTCACTGCTAGCCGATATATTCGCCTCATTGCTATGTCAGTCACCGAGATGGCTTGGGTTACTGCTTTTTCTGCGCTCAACCTCTGGAGCAACGTTACCGCCACAGGTCTGCGTCCATACACATCCTGGGCGTACGTCCACTCTGACTTTTCTCGCATCGACAACGAGTACATCCGCGCGCTGATCCCAGACTGGTACTGGCGTCGAATCATGCTCTTCTGGTGGCTGATGCCGGCCTCTGCGATTATCTTCTTCCTGTTCTTTGGCTTCGGCCAAGAAGCCACCAAGGAATACCGTCGCGTCTGGAAAGCCGCCGACGCGGTTTGGGAAAAGACCGGCGTTGCTGTCTGGGAGAAGACTGGAAGGCAGTGGCTGCCGGACAAGAAGCCCTTCAGCTTTGGAAGTGGCTCGCCGTGCAACGATGCCAAGAAGCCTCCTCTCCCTGTGTACACTCCGCCGCTGCTACCCCAACTTCATCTCACACCACTTGATGTGCACTATGCCATCCACCATGGATCGCCATCCAATACTACTAAGCACTCACGTGTCGCTTCAACCGCGCTCCCGTGTGCATCCGAGTTCCAGCGCCTTCCCTCGCAGCCATACCTACCGCTACCCGAGTCAGACGCGGAAGTCACTTCGCACCATAAACATGACTCACTCACATCTACATATGAACTTTCGACATTAGGCTACGCCTCGCCGACTTCATCATACGGAGTTGCCTCGCCTGCCGCCACTTCGATGGTCACGGGCTGTCCGTCTTCGACTGGTGAACCATCCTCGTATTACGATCCCTCGCTTTCTTCGTACGACTTTATGCCGTCCCCGCTTATGCGACGCATCAGCTCCCTGCGCGAGCTGCGCTTCTCGCTATCACTGTTTGGTAACCCTTCACGAGTCCCTGTGCTTCCGCCGTTCCATGACTTGACCCCGCTTACACACGATTCCGCCCCACCAGCTCAAAGGAATGGCGTGCGCCCATCTACAGACATCAGTGTCGTCTTATCGGAGCATGACGACGCCGTAATCGACATTTGCGCACCTCCCCCGCGGGAACGGTTGACGCCAGAACATTTCGCAATTGCTGGGCATCCGGTGCCCATCCACTTGCGCCCTGTAGATGTGGACGCCGACACCCCTTCTGCTCGCCCGCGTCCTCATACGATCGCTGGATCCCCAACGGAAGTGTACGACATCAACCTCTTAGAGTCGCGGAGGGATTCCACCTGCGTATGAAAGGGCCCCACGAGAAGTTATTTATGACATGGCGCGTGTGTGGCTTCATCGCAGGACGATCTATCATCCTCCCGCACGACGAACAAAACAAGAAAGACCTGATATCTTTGTACTTTCAGACACACATTCAAGGACCACATAGTTTGCACATCTTTATTCTCTACGATTCGGGCGAATGATTCCGCCTCATGTATTTCTCATCAGACAGGTTGGACGACATAGTACATCGTGGTGGGCTTTTTCTCTAGGTCTCTCCTACGTCGGTTTATTGCCTGTACTAGACAGCTGTGACTTCCTTCACTTGTGATACCGCTACATACTGACATGTGAGATGCCAACAGTTTCTTTGGGTTATGTTTATGAGAGACTCCTTGGTATGCACGAAAGGGCTGCTTACACTTTGGACAAGGACCACTGGGGGGGGGTATATATGGCATTCTCTTGTCGAAGAGCTTTCGTAGGATCGCACTTACCCCATGCCTACTATCTGTGCAACATTTTCCAGACTGTCTGTTTCCACTTCCGTTGCTCTCCTTGACAGTTTCCCGTTCAAAGGGAGCGATGTCTTCCTCCCACTTGGGTAACTGAGCGGCTTCCATGCCGTCGTTGCCATTAGGCGTTCTTCCTCTCCTGGTCATCGTCGTTCGATGCGAACTGTTCCTGCCATTCGGTCTCCCCTTTCCCCAAGGGCTGCAGCATGCATCGTTGTCCGTTCACGAACACTTGGAGCTCGGGGCCTACCTTTGCACGATGTGGTGGGTGGCATTACTGAGCCAGGATTGACAGAGCTCGTCATCGACGCTGATCACGAATCGTTCTCGCCCGTTGTCGGGTTCGTCGAGCGGTCTGCCTGTCCGCTGCGTGTCCTCGATCTCAGAATGGATGTCGACCGCACCTTCGATAGCCTTAGCAGACTTCTAACGTTTTCTCCTGGTCTAGAAGAGCTTACATTCATCCAGCTGCACCCGCCTCCATTGAGCCTGTTGGCACATGATCTTTTCGGTGCTATATGTCGGCGACTGTGACTGCGTGTGCATCAAGTTTTTGTTTCGGGATGGTCACCTTCGTTGTGCACCTTTGCCTTGTATTGCAACATTGTGCCTAGTTGGTTGAATTATCATTTGCAATCGATTATCCTTTTCGAAGTACCACACACGCAGGCCGGGCCTTGACAAAGATAACGAGCAGCGATATCGTTCTGACGCATCCTCAAATTTACATTGCACTTTTCTAACACAGCTAAGCCGTTTATTTGTGGTTGGAATTGCTGCACATAGCTGTTTCTGCCCGTAAAAGAACAGACCCAAATGCGATCGTTGTTATGTGGCACTTGTGTACACCATGTGGTGGACATTGATCATGATGGCCGTAACGGATCACCGGCACCGTGTGGCAGTGCTTCCAATTAGTATTGTTCATGCGACGGAGAATTTGCTCGGTTGAAACTCGGACATGGACCAGGATACAAGAGTTGATGCCTTTCTGGACTGGTTCTCCAACATCGGCGGATGGCTGGACACAGACAACGTTGCTTTGAACGTTTTTTCACTCTCCGAAGGTGGCCGTGGGATGGTTGCCGTTCATGACATTCCCGCCGAGCAGACCTTGTTTACGATTCCTCGGTCGTGCGTGATCAACACGTATACTTCTTCCTTGCCTGCACGACGGTGAAACGGAGTGGCGCAAATATGGTCTTCATCGCGGCTGGCGCGGCGCCATTCTGTGTTTAATGTGGGAAGCTACCCTGCCCAAGTGGGCGGGATACATCGACATCTTGCCTAGTACTTTCGAAACGCCGGTTTTCTGGCCAGATGAGGACCTTGCTGAATTGAAAGGCACATCAGTTTTGTGTATGTCATTTAAATTTCTGCATCTGCTATTTCTAAAATTTCAATCGCATATTTAGACAAGATTGGAAAGGCAGATGCCGATCGAGATTACGAGACCTATGTACTTCCTGCTATGCAGGTGAGAATTCCTATTTTCGTTTATTAACGCTCATAGGAGATGCAGAGTTGCTTGAGAGTCGCCCAGATCTGTTCAGACCGGCTTTGTTATCTACGGCATTTTCCCTTCAGTCATACCACGTGAATGGAAGCAGACTTCTATCTCGCAGCTTTCAGGTTGAAAAACCCGATGACCACGGAGACAGTCCCGACGAGGATGCTGTACAGGAATCCGCGAACAAATCTAGTACCATGGAATCAAGTAATGCAATGGATGTCGATGCGCAGTCTCTTCTCCCTGATTATCATGAGCAACAAGAAGGCGATGGCAACCCCGTTGATGACAATGATTCTGACTCGGATGACGAGGACGGCGGTGACGTGTCCATGGTCCCAATGGCTGACATGCTTAACGCTAGGTACGGATGCGAAAATGTGTGTTGAACTTTTTCTAGCCGTTCGGAAAGTGTTTAAGTTACTCATACCCTACCGTCTCGCTCGCAGGCCAAACTTTTCTACGAAACCGACAAATTGAAAATGGTCTCCACGAAACCTATCAAGGCCGGAGAACAGGTCGTAAGTTACACTTCCTGTGCGTTGTCCTTTCTGTCCTCAGCACCCTTATTTGCCTTGTTTTTGGCCGACTCTTGAACCAATCCCAATTGTTAGTGGAACACGTACGGCGACCTTCCCAATTGTGATTTACTGCGTCGGTACGGGCACGTCGATGTCCTCAGTGGCGACGTGCCCAACCCGGCGGACGTCGTCGAGATCTCTGCCGACAAGATTGTCCAGTGCGTAAAGGCATCCAAACCCACAGATGACGAATCTGTGCGAAGCAGGATTGACTGGTGGCTTGAAAATGGAGGCGATGAGTAAGTCTTTTTCCGCTAACGAAGCACATTATCACAATTTTCATCCGACTAATTGCTTCTACTGTGACATCGATTCTGACGTGTTTTCAATTTCTTTTCAGCGTCTTCGTGTTGGAGCTGCCGGCCGAAGTACATCTGCCGCAAGCGATGATATCTTTTGTGCGCCTTCTGCAACTGACACCGACCGCTTTCGACACGATTATGAACAAGAGCAAGTTGCCAAAGGGCAAGCTGAAGGCGACGGACGACGACTCGGCCAATGTACTTGACGTCGTCCGCCAAGTGCTTGTACTGCGCGGCACAGAATATGTCGGAGGCGGAGATCCACAAGTTCGTGCACCAAGTCCCTGACGTGTTCAAACTACCCTAAGCTGATATGAATTACCTCAGGCCGACAGAGACTTGTTGTCTACAGGGGATCTGAGTATCAACAAGCGCAACGCAATAATTGTTCGCATGGGCGAAAAGATAATTTTGCAGCGAGCACTGTCCACTATAGATCAACGGCTCGAGCAGTTGAAAAGGGCGGGGCGGTGCCAAGGTCGCTGGCAAAGAAAGGAGGAAAGCCGACGCTCATTCCGACACTCCAACAAAAATCAAGAAATCCAAGCGATGACATGGCCCACACGCGTTCAACGCGACGGTAGTAATAGATCAAGCCTCCCATTGTCAAAAGAATAAATCCGGATTCCTAAAAGATCAAGCCTCATTTTGTTGCATGCGATCCAAGCGCAAGGGTCGTTTGCTAAAGGTGCCCGGCCGCATCCAAGAATACAGTGGGTACTGACCATCAAAAATCCTGCACTTTCGCAGCAACATGCTCGTATGGGTTGGGGATCTAAAAATGACTAGACATATAATTCACGAAATAACGAATGTGTCTGTCAAACGGATGTCTTTTACTGATGCACCGACATAGACGGTGAAGGTTCCTGAAGGAATGGTCCAAGTTTGAGAGACAGTGTCCCAAATGCTGTGCATTTGCCGCGTAAGCCTATCCATAAGAAAGAGAGCTTCAGACGATCGTCTCACCTGATATCACGTTCCGACAAAGTCATTACAACTGAGGCGCTTTGCCCTGACGAGAGAGGGACTTCGTCGAAACCCCTTAGAACCACGGGGGGCTCGCCAGCATCGTCTCTAAAGACAGGAATCGCGTCGCATATATCGACACAAAAAATATGCCTTGCTCACGGATATGCCAAGTACAGTTGTGGTATTTCCGTTCCGTCGATATCCCCGGTATTGCTAACGGTAAAGGTTATTACCTGCTCTCCATTCTCGTTGGAGATACTCATGTCTGAGTAATTGAATGTGGTATACTGAAAAATAGTGAGCATCAGCATCTTGCATGCATATTCTTTCTAAGAAAGAACCATACATACACTCAGGCCAAAACCGAACTCGTAACGCGGTGTGATGTTATGCGCATCCATATAGCGGTAGTCAAGCAGCAGCCTCTCGGTGTAGTTAACATTTGGGATTACTATGTTAGCGTACGTTACGATCGACGTCCCGTAGTCATTGCTATCCTGGAAAAAAGTGATTAGAATAGGAACAATCACAATGCGAGAAACGCTCACATATGCAATGCTGAAGGGCAGCCGTCCGCTGGGGTTCACAGAGCCAGAGAGTACATCCACGAGTGATGGGCCCGTTTGCTCTCCTGGCGCACCAGCGTATATTATGGCCGTGACATTTTCGAGGTCACTCCAGGTCATGTTGACTGGACCCACGGAATGAATGACAACTGTGTCTCAGTGAGAAGTGGCATGTAAAAGACACACTGTATAACATACCAATCGTATTGTTACATACAGCGGCCACGCTTTCAACCTTGGTGGAACATACTCGGCACGGGTGACGGAGTTCCATTCCTAGGAAACGCACGCACCAGACTAGATGTATCGAACCATAGTTCCATGTCATTCCTGTCACCGAAATTGCCATCGACCTCGGTCACGAGTTCGCCACTCATCCTAACACGGCACGGTCAATAGCAACACTCTGGAAACTTTCGTCCGTTGCTTACGCGTTAGCAAAGACGATGGCAACATCAACTCCTGCAGCCGTGCTAGCCCCGAGACTAACGTCATTTGCTGAAGATGTGATTATATCCGTGGAAGACCCATAATAGTCCGTGAGGGCATCAAATGGGTCTACTGTAAACACCACATAATTCGACCCGGATCCCCACCTGAGCATTTACTGGTGAGTTTGAAGTCGCCACTGACCGAGGAGTATCTTGACGTACCCGATGGCCATAGTGCCATCATCACATCCGTTGTACTGTCCACATGCGACTTTCTCCTGGGCATCAAGTCCAACGATTGCCAGTGTTTTCATATTGTCTGTAGAGAGCGGAAGTCCTCGCAGAGTGTTTCCATCTGCGTCAACGCTCCGACTATTTTTCAGCAGGACAGCAGATGCCGCTCCGATTTCACGCGTGACCGCTGTGTGATTGGCGCTTCTGACAGTAACGTTCTCGTTAAGGCTACCCCCCCATGGTTGCACATCGAAATTTGTGGCGGGATAATCCTATACATGAAAATGGATATGAGTTCATTATTTATCTCCGTCCTGCTACTTACAGAACCCTGTCCAAGAAGGTACCACGGCGCGAGGATTCGAGTGACCATTTGGTCGAAGCGCTACGATGGGTGTGCACATTGACAGGCGAGGGGAAAAAGCACAAAACACATACATCCTCTGACACAGTGCCAAGTAGCACGGCTAACCTGAGGCCTAGTCGGAATACACCGCCACCTACCATCATGAATAAACGCTGAAAGTTTCGCTTAGGACAAATACCCATACCAATGACCTCCCAGCTCCCTGGCTGCTCCATGTCGAGACCGGCATTGGCGTTATCAGCTGCGGTTCCATGAGTGGCACCCCAATCACTAACGACATAGCCTGAGTGGTAAAGCATGATACGGATTCCTTTCACAGGCAAGGCGCTCCTTACCTTGGAATCCACTTTGCCTAAGCAACCCACTCTCACCAATGAGTGCTGAGTTTTCACAAGCATGCGTCTCATTGACTTCGGGATATGCACACATAACGGCGGAGACGTTGGCCTGCAAAAAAGACGTTATTCTCAATGTTGATCCTTTCGAGGGAACAGTGGCACACTTCAATGGCGCGCAGGTAAGGATACAGATACATCTCGTGCATCGTCCGGTCATCGACCTCAACTGACATGACGTAACGCCAGTGTTCCTGATTATATGCTGCAAAGTGTTTTGCACAAGCCTGTACGCCGACGCTCTGTACTCCGACGACAGTCTCGTATGCGCCTTCACCACTGAGATATGGGTCGGGGCCGAAGCTATCAAGCAATTGGAGGGTTGCGACACTTACGTCCGTTACGCAGACTCACCTCTCCCAGGCTCGTCCGGCCTGTGGATTCCTCATCTGTGAAGAGCGTGGGTGTACGGACTCTATTGAACCGCAGAAACAGGCGCACCAGATCCATGGCAGGCCCAAGCATCACACTGCACGGGAATATAGCCTCAATCCTCAGTATATTCGAGGGAGAATACGGCACTGAAAATGAAGCGCCAGAAGATACGTACTGAACACCTTTGTTACGGAACTCCTCCGCTATTGCCTCCCCCCGAGCCCGCATGAGACGTCGACTGAACGTCGAGGCAACGTTAATGCCCGACGGAAAACCTGTGACGCCCGTCGTTGCCCTTACGCCTGCCGGGCCATCATTGAGACATATTTCTGGGATGCCTAGACTTTCCACAGAGCCGGTATTGCCGCTACATCGATCTGTATTCGTGGACTAAGCGTTAAAGGCCGTACGCATGCACCATCGAACACATAACTCACTGATGAACTCCCCACGACCAATCGTCATGTTGAGCTTTTCATCCGTCGTCATCTGCGCGACAGCCGCGGAGGCAAGGTCGTACGCTTCGCTCCATGTCCCTACATTCAAAAGAACGTGATGGATTGCAACGAATATAATGGATTGCACCATGTACTTACTTGCAGCTAACGAGGGGGCCGCGACAGACCAAAATACAACGAGAGAAAGAGTGAAGGAGAGGAAGCGCATTGCTGTTGGAGCGACGCCAAAGATTTCTGGGACCATTACATGCCTTTAAATATATCTACGTACCATGCTTCCTCTGACAGTAAGCCGTGTGGTCCCGAGTATCAGCCGTTGACACCAACGGTCAGCAGAACAAGTTCACTGCCAGAAGATGAGTACCTGACCCGAAGCATGGCCAAAATAGGTGGAAATGCATCTATAAACATGAAAAGCACACTGCGCGAGTTACAAAAGACTTGTCCTCGGTGTCAGCCGAGATAACGGGCGACGACACGAGGCAAAGGGCGTCGGAATAATAGAAACGTCCTCGGAGTGGTTGCGTTCTTGTCATTATAAGTATATTATGTCCGGTCCAGTACATGTGAGCAACTGAAGAATACATACAAATGTCAAGTGAAAAAGGGACCGGGAATGTCGAAACGGTCATCGCTGCGAATTGTCGTTGGAGCTAGTCAGTCACGGTGTGCATGCTAAATGGTCCGTGTCAACACACTCACGGCCTGCTGTTCTGCACTCGAATGAAGAGCCAATCGACGGCGGCTTTCACGCCCATTCTTGACAGACCAAGATAATAATAGAGATGTCAAGAAAATTGTCAGGTTAGCGCCAGTGACATCGTCGCTAAGGACAAAAATTTAAAGAGACAGGTTACGTAACCGCACTCACCCCGTCTTAGCGCTAATCCCCATGATGTCCATGCTGGCAAAGCGTTCCCTCTTCGTCCTGACACCCTCCTGAAGCCTCACCGTTTGTTGCGTCTGCCCGCTCGCATCATTCTGCGCGGCTGCCTGCTCCTGACCACTCCTCTCCGCATGATGTGGGTTCAGGTTGCGCTGATACCACCGTTCGTAGTCGTGCCGCACCTCTGCTACGGACATGCTAAAAGGGGAATCCTGCTTGTTCACGAGCAATAACAAAGGTAGATTCAGGATCTCGGGTGCAGAGAAGACGGAATCTACGACGTGTAACGTTTCGTGAGAAGGAGTTGTTACGCAATGGGGGAAAGAGGGACGGTGCATTTGTTAACTGAGGCTGTTCGGATAAGTGTACAACAACTTGAATTGGACGCACCGAAGACTTCCCATCCCTCATTCAGACGGTCCCTGTCCTCGCCGTCTATAACATAGACAACAGCATGACAGTCATCGTAGTAGCGTGGCCAGATGGTCCGAATACCCTTCTGTCCACCAAGATCCCAAAACTGGAGGACGGATGAGGAAAGGGTGATCGTTCCCGCTTGGGAAGCAAATATTAGAGCCGTCATGAGAGTAGATGGAGACGCAAGCAACGTATCAGTTAAAATAGATATCCCAAATAGTCTTGTGCTGTTGAAAGACTGCGACTGGTACTCACTGTTCTGACCAACTGTTGGATGAATCTGATCGAAGTCGAGACTGGGTTCGTTTGTGTACATTTTCTTTATCTGTTCCAACAGCGTCTATGCATGGAATAAGAAAGAGAGGTAGGATCAGAATGACTCCCATAGCCCACAAGGCATGTGGCGCACCGTCTTTCCCGCGCCATCGAGCCCTATGATGATAACAGAGAATTCATCCTTACTGTAAGTGTGTTGTAAAACGAAATAGACAGAGACTGAGCATAAGCACAACCAACCGCTCGAGATATTCACGCAACCCCCGTAAAAGATGGTACATCGACAAAGTCAAGTGTATAGTTTGCATGTGGGTGACCGATGGCGACTGTCACGGCGATCTTTCCACGTGCATGAATCACTAAATAAGGCAAAATGAACAAAACAAGGAACGTGTATTGCAGGACTTGTGTAACAGTTGTATATAGTTTAAGTTTAAGCAGTGGTATTCGCTTGCGTCCACGTCTAAACAAAATGAAAAGATGCTCGTAACATCGTCTGAAAGTAGTGGCATGCATATACGGTACCAGTGAGCTGGTGGAAATTCTAAAGCGTATGTCTAGGCCAAGAGAATGAGGTGCAGAAGCAGTAATTTCACCGTGATGGCGATAACCATGTGTCGGCGCTATGTCGTGGTAATAGTGATCAGATGCAGCGCGAGGCAAGGCATGCTAATACGAACACGTACCCTACGCGTGCGCTGACGGCGCATTTCAGAGTACAAAAGTACCAGAAGAATGAACGACGCTTCGTTCATGTACACGTCGCCGATGCAGATCCTGTACATGGCGGGCTTTGTCTCCTTTAGCAGACCAGAAATATGCGGCTCAAAGCTGGCGACAGTGCCGCCCGATGTCCGGTCGATTATCTACACGTCGTCAGCTGTGAGTATTTCTAAGATCTGTGAGCAATTCAGCTTACCTGCCAGCCCAGCTTCTTCTTGAAATGCGCTGTGTACTGTCTCCCATTCCATTCCCAAATGCGATCTCTGTAGCGGCACCACGGTCGTCAGTCGAAAAAGGGAATGGTAACAATCCACGTCTGGCCTTACCGTTTATGCGTGTTGCCCTCGCGCTTGATCTTTATGTCGTCCCATGGAATCTTGCGTCCGTCAATTTCGAACGCCTTCTCGCGCCAGTAGATCGAGGCGGACCATGCCCCATCGTGCGACTGGACAGTCGTAGTGTGGCGGCGGAGGCGCTTCTTCTGCGTGGATATCGTGAAGGGCACATTGAAAGCCTCGTCCTGTGCCGGTGTATTGAGAAAGTTTTTCTTGATGAATGTAAACGTGTGCAGCCTCGCGGGCGGAGCTGCATCATCAGAAGCCGTAGCAACGGCGCCATCCTTGGAAGGGACTGGCGGCGCGCCTTTCTCGTTGGAATACCCGTTCTCGGTCGACCCATCGTTTGGAGTGACTGGGGACATTATTCGCTCTGTGCTCTGTCCGTGCTTTGGGTACCCACAGTATGAAGAGGATGGAGGCGTCATGGCTCAAAACGTAATGTGCTTGCGTGAGCTAAAGTAGGTGATAAATCCCAACTTGGAGGTGCGAGGATGGTTCAACGTTCAACGGCGAAGGGGAATCTTATAACCAAGACGAGTAGAGACGTTTATCATCTGCTAGAGCACTGCCGAGAAGAAAGCCGCGCAAATAGAAGATCGCTCCATCGCACAGCTATCTATCAACGCGAGCCACACTAGGCCAGGTTGCCAGACGCATACGCTTGCCCCGTCGGATATGCCGTCGGGCGTGATAAGGTGGGCCGAACGTGCACAACACGAAACGAATCGACGTCATAAACAGAGACTTCTCGCCGGATACACAGCATCCTAAACGATCTTGTTGCCACGCAGCGTCGATACACAGTCTATACATAGACGATAGCGCCTTCCAGCAGTAGATCAGCGCTTCAGCGGTCACCCATCGTTTTGCGAATCAGATTCTGAGGCTGCATGCACGCCTCGGGCAGGTCCTGGCTAGCTTGATAATGCGCTTAACGTTCAGCAGAGAGCCAGTGCCAGTGTATCGAGAGCTAGAACCACCGTATCCAACGACGATGCAAGCCGAGCCGGAGACTTTCAACTTCAATAGTATCTCTCATTATGGGAAGGATCCAATGATGCTCTTGAGTCTTGATTCGCCTCGAGCAGGGCCATAGTAGTTTATCTAGAGCAACGATGGGCGACAGCGCCGGAAATTTGGAATAGGGCCAGGTCGCATCACGTGATCGTGACTCAGAGGTCCCGCTCCCGTTCCCACAGATACTTGTTTGTGCTTGTTTATTTGTGAATCTTTGTGAAAGCTTGTCCCTTACGTAGTCGGTAATTGTGAACAAAGTAAGCAATCAAAACATTCATTTTTTATCTTCCACCAGTTGGTGTCATTCACTCTTTTTAGTCCTTTACTCAGCTTTTTCCTACCCTTTTCATAGGTCTCTATTTTACTTAACCCGCTTGTATTCTGCTATCTTTTTTGCTCTGCTTGTTGCTTTAGCCTGAAAACACTGTCATCGTGTGGGGTGCTATATACATGCTGCGGCCATACTTTCTATCCGAATGTGGATTACAATGCAAGGGTAGAAACCGATGAGAAGGATTGGGTAAACATAAATTTCAGCTCTGCAAAGCGGCAAATCAATATCGATCAACAAGTGAAAAGCCAACTTTTGTTGATCCTTACGATGAATTTTTATTTGGTGATATTGGGCAATAGGCGGAAACCGTAGAGGTACTGGTAGTCAGCCATAGCGCCATCCACAGCGCGGGCGATCGCATCCGCGATGTTCTCTCCCCACTGGGAAGCCCACTTCTGCCGTTCTGTGGTGACGTCGGGCGGGTGCTTCAGGTTCTACCGGACCAGTCAATACCAATTCTTCGTCCAGAATCATGTAACAGAAGTGAAGTACAACTTACGGGATTAGTAGTAATGCCTTTCGAGTCGATGACAGAGCCAAACAGTGCGCGCTTGAGCGGGTACATGAAATGGTCTTCTGGGACGGGCAGCGGATCGTACGGTTTCGTCCACGTCGTGCTGATATGTTCAGGATTGAGACCCGTTAGTGCACATAACTGGCGCATAATGCCCTCGGGGTCCCCAATGAGGTCATCCGCATCGATAACAACTGGCCACCGGCTGTCCGGGTCCTGGGCAATGAAGTGCGCTCGAAAACAATCGAACGTGAGTCGCGGCCACAAGAAAGAAGTGATCACCAGCCACTCCGGGTCGCCCACGGACACTCCAAGGGTGCCGGCGACTGATACCGACCGGTACCACGACGGGATCGCGTGTGCCGGATGTCGTATAGTAAAAACTGGCGTCAGTGTCCTGAACAGTCGGTCGGGGATCAGAGTGGGATTCGCCACCGGAAGCGGGGGATCCGGTGGAAGGTGAGTGTAGTTTGTGATGTCGAGATAATGATCAATGATAGGAGGAATCGGTGGGAAGGAACCCGGAGCAGCGTCCGGAAGGTGTTGTGAGTAGACACTGGACTTCATCCATGATGACTAGTTATGATGTACGGATATGAGCGTCGCGGTATCGTGACACGTGCAACACTATGAAACGACGCACGGGGTGGTCCTTTATGACTGGAATCCTGTTCTGTACAGCAGACGAGCGATAAGTGGTCAATATTCGGTTAAGGAAAGATTGTCATGCCCGTCTTTATTGGAAGGACAACGACAGCAATAACGATAACATGACTCGCGTACATATTTATGCGCCTGGCCGATGACTGTTTCGAGAAGATCGATCATATTCTGTGCAGTTATGGTCTGAGAAGACTCGGGCGGTATTTGCTCGATCAACTCTGCAAGATGTTTGCTGCCCCATCGTATAGGCCGGTCGCGACCAATTAAGCAAGCAAAGTTAAATGGGTACGGAATTGGGGCGGCTTCGGAGAATTGCGTCAGCAGGCGAAACAATACATGGGATCCCTGGATGTCGCAATAATCCGTTGAAATGAGCAACAGCCATCCACATAATGCCGGGAGGCCGGACTGCGACCGAGAACACTCACCGTTCGTGGATGACTAAAAATGAAGATGTTGAGCGGCCTCTGCGTGTTCTGCATTGCAGCAACAAAGGCAAGCCGGTGATGCGAGACGAAAACAACCTTTAGACTAGGAAAGTACGGGCCAGGAGTATTGGCAGACTCTCAGATGATCAATGTTGCCGAAACCGTTTGCCTCACTGGGCAGCAGCGGAGGTTGGCGACAACGTCCTGGCTTGCAATTTTTATCAGAAACACCAATGGTTTAGCGCAGTTAACAGTACTAGATGTGTGCCAAGGACAACGCAAATAGGTGACTCGTTATCTGAACGCGAAGAGAGCCCTCAAGCGAGAAGATGGTGGTTCGAGATCAAGTAGGTAAGTCCGCGCAATAGACGCCGAGTTCTGATGTCGCCGTTCTAAACACCGGTCACTCCGTTACCACGATCGAAACTTGAACTCCTCCGAGTCCCTTGATCATTAGGATGCTTTTTCCTCCTCGCAGTGCTGAAGAGGAATTATATGTACGTCTCATTGTTTCTTCATCATGATGACATCAAACAAGTTGTTTGTCAACACTACAACGGGCCGACAACCGAGTAAAAGAGCCATGGAGTTGAACGTTGAACGCTAACATATAACTTTCACAGGAAGCATTGGCTCTTCGTTGTACCCTCTGGCAGACAACATTCTTTGTTCATCGTTACGCGACGTGGCAAGCGGAATTCAAGATTCCGGCCGTTCTCGACCACGAAAACGCCCATACTGCATCATCTACATAAATCTGTATATAAGTAGTGCTGGAGGCAAAATTGAGAGTGAATCAGGTCTGCTTAGTGGCGAGGCTGGTTTGCAATTTCCGAGTCAAGTTCAGAGCCACGAATCTTCAATCGAGACGGGCATCGATATTATTTTCAATTGAGCAGTACGTAGACGGCGATCAACGGCGTATCTGTCATGGAAAAACTTCAACATTGTTGTTTTGTTGTAGTCCGGGGACTTGTCGAAAAACAAACGATAGGCATTGGAAACCGTGGTCAGGCTGTGTTTTTTCTACTTGACCAGTCACGCTTTTGAGGCTGAATATTGAATGGCAAAGCACTCTTTTCGAGCGATGCTATTCCAGATTTTATCTTGCTTGGTCACTAAAAGTTCTTTCGAGCTTTGGATAGAATAGTCGAGACATTTTTGCCTATTGTAGTAGCTATGGGGAGGAGTTGTTGAGCATCACTATGGTCGGGAAGTGTCTGATTCGTCCCCAGCGCGGGTTGTCGACCAGCTTTACATCAAAATTCCAGCGCAGACTATCTGCTACTTTTGTTGGAAGCACAGACGTAAAAACAGTATGTGGTAGCGACATACATTGCAATGAATACACAGATCTTGACCTCGACTCCGAATGGAGTAGGTGTGCACACCCTAGAAAAGTTTAGGGACTCGGCGCCACGCCATACTGATGGCAATCACGACGCCCAAGAAAGCGAGAGGTTTCTTCAGAACAATACCTATATCCAGAGCAAAACGCGCCCAGAAAATCGGACCTGAGAGGTTGCGCGACTGAGTATTGACTCGGTCATCAAGGACTTCATAGACTCCAGTCTTCAGCATGTCACGGTCGACACGCACGACGGGACCATCGTTCAGCAGCAGCCACGCACATCCGTCCGTCTTAGGATCTGGATTTGTGGCACAGTACACGATGGCGTCCGCTATCCGGGGAACAGAGGCTCGTGGCAAGCCTGCGATCAGCACGCGTACCTCGGGGTTGATGATGCCCGTTTCTAAAAGGATTGACGTGAATTACAGAACACGAACGAAAGCTTAGATAGACAACGAGGATACCTGCGAACCATGGGCACACAATGCCAACACGGATGTTCTGTGCATGTAGTATCGTGTGCAGTGAACGCATGACACCTAGTATTCCATGTTTGGATGCCGAGTACAGTGGTCCACGAGGGATTCCCATCCACGACGCTGATAGGAGGAATGTAAACGTCGTTTCGAAAAGCTTAAGACTCTGTGCAAACCTATCGACCCAACAAGAACGATGGCCTTCAGAGATTCCGGCGTTTGGTCCTTCTTCATGTAATGCAATCCTAAATGGATAGCTAGACTCGACAAGAACGCATGACCGACGCTCGGCAAACAATGAGCAGCGACGCACAATATAAGGTGCCAACAAGGTTGATATCGACGGTACCCAGATTGGGCTTCTGCGGTTGATGAGCTTCATTGTATCTCGGTTGTTGGAATTTTCCGATCTCCCCCACGCCTGCATTGGCTACCTTACAACACCATCGGTTGAAGAGCTCTATACCAAGTCGAAGTCATACCACAACGTCCACAGAACCAAACTTGGCCATCGCGAGTTCAAACATGGCGAGTTGCTCTTCCCACACGGTGACGTCGCACGAGGTAGAGATGGCTTCACCTCCAGCCTTCACAACCTCTTCGGCCGTATGCTTCATGCCTTCGGCATTCTTGTCACTAAGAACGAGTCGAGCACTAGCAACTGACTTGTGAAGATTGGATAAAAAAACAAAACAAATAAATGCTTGACGTACCCCATCAGGCCGAGCTTCAGCGCAGTAACCTTGCCAATTCCATGAGCAGCACCTGGGCATCATTGAACACCGTGCACAGGCTATTTACGGAAATAGACTGACCAGTCAACACAACAACCTTGCCCTTCAGTCTGTCGTTGAACTCGTCGAGCTCGATGTCAGAGATGGAAGTCATCTTGAACCTGGAGGATAACGTGGGTGACACAGAACAGATCCTGCCAAGATCAAATGCCGAATCACGCGGAAGTCCTTTTGGGGCAGTTGACACCATATAAAGATATTCTTGTTCCGGATTAAGATCAATTTGAGTCGTGCGATCTCGTCTCTTCTATTTGTTCGAGCGTACATACTTTCCCCCGCAACTTGTGTTTTTTTTTTTTCATGTAGTCGAGATTATAAATATTCTGTACATGGTATTGCAGCTCTGCAGCCAAGGTATTTACCCCAGGATTGACCATTTTTGAAGAAATATATTGAGGAAGACCGTCGTCGATTCAAAGCCCCAGTGTCGATTATATACAAAATCACAAAAGTGTACCACTTGACGAGCGGGGGAGATACATAACCCCAACGACCTTGCTTCCAACGTCCTTTTGCATTCAATCCAAGCATTCGCTTAACGTTAGTTGACGCGATGGCGAACGCTTCTTTCTTCGATATTCGTCCGTCACTGTCCAGACGCAGCTGAGAATGCAAGATTAGACCACAACTGACACACAAATCAAGACACGTACGTACCCATTCGATGTTGAATCGCAGATTGCGGGCAGCCCATTCGCTCATGGTCGGAAGAGCTTCTGTCCCTTGAGGTCCAATTCCTACGGTCACCGTGACGTTGTGTGTCATCAGGAGGACGACATTGCTGTCGCACGTCAGCGGCGCCCCCCCCGGCTGTGAAAAACTGTTTCCAAGTCAAATCTCTCCGAGTCCATTCAAATGCCAAGGAATAAAGCTCATAATCGGCGCATTTCCCAGGTAATGCAGACTGTCTTCTTCGTATAGCGGGAACGGTGGTTTGAGCAAGAGGGAGGACGCCGATCGGTCTGTCACTGGACGCGTCTTCATCACGAATGCCTACCCACCTGCGAGGGCTGTTAGCCTCCTGCGTCACGACAAGATGCCTTCCTGTCCTTTGCTATATTGATTAACACGAATACATCACCACTCACCTATCGCGTTCGCGGAACCGGGAAGCACGAGCGATGTGGCAACGCCCCCCGCCACTGCCAATCAGTACGACTCGTCATGCGTGTTCAGCGCGTTAATAGATCGCAGCCACGGCTGAATGGGCCCCTTCATCGAATTAACGTCGTCTGCGCCTGCCAAACTGGGTGACGCCCAAACGCCCCATATACGAGTGCAGGTCGACAATCCTGTACGTCGAGCACCAGTCAGCATACCACCCAACGTATGTCCGCACAAATACATACAACAACACCCAGGTGTGACCCATGCGCCTGCAAAAACATCGTGCAACACGAAATCCGCACAAAATTGCGGAGCATTTTCTGTGAAACTGCCAGCGCCGTCGAAGCCGCCAGAATGCTAGATAACTCTGATGATGCCATTCACGAGAAAAATGTCATTTCCGGTGCGACGGCGCCTTCCGTCCAGAGCGTCGCGTTGCGGATGAGAACAGGAGGTGTGCCGGGCACGAAGCGGTCCGACGTCTTGCGCATACCAAACGATGGCGGGGGGCCTGGCTTCACATGTAGCGTGCCACATTTCGCGAGTGTCGCGGTCGCGTGGCGTGGTATGTGCGCACCGCGAGATGGGAAAGAAACAAAAGAAACGTTGCACAGCAGATATGTCACGGATAGCAATAATGCACACAAGATGGTTAGCACGCCGGGCCTCTGGTCTCATAGGACTGGGTGTCATCGCCGTGACTATCACCGACGTCGACGATAGCCACTTCTGCACTTTACTATGTAGCGTAGTGGACGACGTCGAAGAAACGTTGGCACCGAGCAATGCAATCCTGACCCTGCACGCACACAGCACGACTATGCAGCGATAACAACATCACGACAAATGCCTGAGGGCCCTTCATATGCATTGTATAAACGTGCGCACACTACGGCGCATGTGAACTAACATCCTGGCCGCTCCAACATATCAATCCGACCTCTCAAAGAATTGAAAAAACAGCTTGATATTGCTCAACGACAATAGGACACTAGAGGACAGACATCAGGGATACACGTGCCAGGCACTAGCGGAGAGGCATAGCACTGTACAAATGGAAGGTAGGTATCAACATACATAGCAACGAAATCAATCATTGAGGTGGGCGCGATCGCGAGTTGGGATAGAGAATCAAGCTCGAAGTCAGTGAGCGAGTTACATCAGTTATTCGAGCATACGTCGTAGCATAACATAAAATGGGGAAAATATACTTCAGTGGATCAGTGGACTGGGAAAATGGGAAGCCGTCAGCGATGTGCAAGTGGATGGAGGAATAAATGGGTGTGATAACGCTGACAGTCAAGATAGGCATGCTCAAAAAAAAAAGAAACGAAGAAAGGAAAAGGCGGTCCGTTCAGATGAGATCAAAGTCATCACCTTCACCGTCTGGGAAATCGAAATTCTCGAAGCCAGGGAAGCCGCGCAACAACTGCCGCAATGTTGACGCTCGCGTGCGCCACAAGTTGACGAGCCTGTCCAGCTCCTCGTTCTTCGCCTCTATCTGCTCTTGTTTATCACGCCGCCTAGCACGCGACTTGCGCGCCGCCAAAGTATTCGCACGTCTATTAGCCTCTATCTGATCCAAAGTGGCCTGCGAAACAGAGGTGGAATCCACAGATACGTCGCGCTGCCGACGTTTGTTGAGGTACGACTGCGGCAGTGGCTTACGCGACGTCACTGACTCGGTCACGTAATTACGAGATTGAATTGGCGCATTAAGTGGAAGAGTCGGCCTTTTGGTGGTCGACGAAACACGGCGCGACTTCTTCGCCACACGGACAGTATCGTCATCGTTGGAATGCGGACGCTTGAATGATGCGGAGGCAACAGGCTGGGGAGATGGCGGGGATGGACGCGGAACACTGGGACCATGGAATAGAGGAGCATGGATGTTCTGCGACGTCGATGGTACAGGCGGGAAGTCGTCACCAAGCATACTCAGCTCAGGAGAGTGATCGGGCGTCATGGTGAGGAGGTTCGGCATCGACTTAGCACCAGACGTCGTCGATGGCTTACACTCCAGCATATCGATGACGGCCTCGTTGTCCAGATTAGGAGAAAACGTGGGATAAGGCTGGTCGCCAGCGGGAGTGGACAGGAATTGGTTGTAGGGCGTATCAAGAGGAGAAAATTCAGTAGGTACATTACTCAGTAAGTCGGGCGTCATGAATTCTCGGATGAGCTCCTCGGTTGGAACCATGAGCATCTCCGGAGAGACGCCTTGTTCAAAAAGACCTGGTGAAGACGTTAATCGAAAGACACACCCATCAGAAGAGGTCCGACCTGAAGCCGACATACTCTCAGCCGTCGTCGACGGGAACGATGCATAGAATTCAGACGGCGAGAAATGATACTGCATTGGATGGTGTGCAGGCGTCATAGCATGATATAAACCTTCGCTAGAGGTTGGCGCTAGACCAACCCCCTGCTCGACGTTGTGGAATATTTTCCGTTGGCCATGGCCCGGGGGATGATCTAATGTATGGTTTCGCGGAACATGTTGACTCGCACGGTGGTCGGAGTCAATATGTTGAGGAAGAATGGTTGAGGATGGAGAAACTACAGACACGCTGCTTTTCGTTCTGCAGAGCATGGGGGGTTAGCCGAGGGTTCACGACAAGGGGGAAGTGATGGATTCAGAACGCCCTTAAGGCTATTTATACGATATGTCGACGCGTATACGAGAGCCGCAGGATATGCGGATTAGTAAGTAAGAAATGCGGGCGATGGGACTGCGTGCCAAGGCCCAAACGATCCACGAAAGGACGCCCGCGAAATCGACTGAGGTGTAAACACTCTCGCCTCGCGTCGAACAGACAGAACAAACGACACGAAGATGGTGGTGAGAAAACTCACGACAGCGGTGTCAACGATGGCTCGCTTGGCGGGACAAGCGAGCAGAAAACTCTTGGATGGTGAAGGCAGGAAGTAAGAGACGAGGGATGCTCTACAGCTTTCAAGGCTTATATGATACGGCTTGACATCTCGTGAGTCACATCAATGCAGCTGTCAAATCGGTTCGATGCCCCTCCTCGAGTCCGTGTTCGGCGGTGGGTGCCGGCGTGTCCCTCCAGTTTCCAGTTCCAATTGGTCGCCCGGTTGTGCTGTACACACAATTTCGGCCTGATACAGATCAGTGGCAAGAGCTGTTGAGCCAGCGCCCGTTCCCCATCATGTTTCGAATTCACGCAAGGGCGCGTCGTCCATCGTTTGCGAACGTGGCGCCACGCCGCGCCAGGTGGCACATACGTGTGCTACAACTCGCACCACATTTCCCTGGGCAATTTGCGCGGTTGCAACTAGTCTTGAGGCCCAGGAATTTTTCTAAGGAGGCCCAGCTGTGCCCGTTGCCCATCATCCCGCCCCGCAATCGCTAAGCTCAGTCAGCGCATGATACAAACCACAAGATCCGTTTAATGCAAAATGGGCGCCAATCTACGCCTAATGATAACAGAGCGCATTCTGCCGTGCTGACACAAGCAGTTGGCATGCTTGGCCACTCTGCACTCGAGTATCAGCCGCAACGCGCGCACTGCGCAACGTCGAGACAGCGTCGCAAGTACTTACGCCGCAGTCAAGAGCGCTCGTGTTCCAAGACGGCTTGAACTGGCCGCCATGTATTGCTTGTACTGTGCACGCTTGGGAACGTCGAGTCAGGAATACACTTATCGGTGGCCGCGTGGGTCGACAACGTCGGTGAGCGGCCTTGCACGGCCCGCCACTTAGTCTAAAATGGATTCTAGAAACCATCGCATGGAAGTGATATCGTAAACACCGTATCGCGATCACGCACGCGTCAGACGCGTAGTGTATACCGCATTGTCTGCAGGCAGCCAAGAAAATAAAATCGCTCAAAATAAGCGGACCTCGCTGGAGATGGGAGTTGTCAGGTCTGTCGAGGCAAGCTTTACGTTCAGCTGGCCGTACAGCAATCTGGAGGATTCAAGGCTTTGAAATGGAGAAATCTTGATATTGCGATGAATGAACACTTCCCTATATTGGAGTTCATGTGATTAGAGTCTCGAAAAAGACAACATACTGTAAATAGCAAGAAATCTGAGAGCCAAGGGTAACTGGTAGGACCGCCGGCAAGCGAGCGACGAGTTATGTAGATTGCTTGCAAGCTAGCGAAGACAGCCTGATGAAGGGGAGTAGTCAGATAATGGAAAGGAAGGGAAATTGCTGAAAGCAAATCACGATCCCTTATATATGTATATCGTCCCTTCCAAAGAATCAGAGTGAGTCGGCCTGACTGAATGTGCCGAGATCACGACAGAAAGGCATGCCGAATCTGACTAACCTAAGATCGCACATAACCGCTTGTACGAATAAGCCCGTGAATTTGAATGGTCCAAACACACACGCAGAATTGGATTCGTTTCTCTCTGTTTTTTTTTTTTTCCTCGAATGGCAAATAGTGAAGTAAGTTGCCAGGCAACTGCCCACTATGCAGTTGTCCTTCATAGCGGATTCAGGAGAGGTTACGGGCAAGGCGGTGAATTCAGCGGCCATCAGGAAGCGATAACCATCAAGATTCCCGCTGACTCACGACATGCATACATAGATTCCTCATTCAAATAATTGGCGAAACATGCTTCGCGCGATCGCTACTGCTTTCCTTCTCGTGCTTTCATCTGGGCCCATCTCCTGCTCGACCTGAGCACCTGTTTTATTCAAGCTGGCGAAGACAACCTCGCATTTCGATCCGGCCACCTTCAACTGGAAGTTCAGCTTGACAGACGATGGTGCGTGTTTGACAATCCTACTTAGGGTCATCGGCATGTTGGTTGGTTGTTAACACCCGATGGTGCTGATTCGCCACTGGCCACTGGGATAGATTCTGTGACCTTCAAGGATCTCCACAAACCTAATGGACACGAGCTAAACGCGTTCGATTGGGCAAGAAAGTCTATACAGCACGCTATCTTGCGCTCGCGCCGTCGTTGGAACATGTATCATCCATCAGTGTGGGCGCGTGCGTGTGGTCTATCTGATACTGATGTTACGGAGTTCAGTACAGTGGTGAGTACGGCTCTTTCCTTCACACATGCTCTTCCGTGCACGTCTCTAAGTGTTTCTGCTATGTTTCGCGTTTCTGGTTCGCCTCGTGGTGTTCGATAGCATCACGACGTTATCTGTGTCCGTTCAGGTAAGGTAAAGGGAGGTTACCTCATCTTCGGCAAGGTATATAGTTCCTTTGTATTGCTAGAGTATTGCACGGACAACAGCTGCTTCCTCCTCAGATTCGGCTTTGCGCTATTCACGACGAACAAGGGTACGGGTATATACACGTGAGGTGAGGACACTACGCCTCGAGCTGTAAATCATGCCATGTTCAGTGTTTTTTTTTTCTAGACTGTTCAGCAAATCTTATAACGTAGGCGCTCTTCGACCGTTGCAGATAATTATTTTGATTTCCATGATGTAATGCGACCTTTTGCCATCCGTACAGGACAAGAACGCAACGTGTCAAGATATCAGAACTATGATGGTGCGTGATGAACAGGGGCACGCGACAACTCGCGTCGTCTTAACTGACGATGATCCGCTCGAAACCTTTGGCCTGATTGAAGATCCTTCGGACACCCTACCCTCTAACCTGTTACATTCACCCCGAAATCAGGACACTTCCTCTCAATCATCTTCTCTAGCACCCTCAGATCCCTTGGCAACATTTCCTCTTATCACCGGTAGTGATTTTCCCTTCGTGTTCCAGGAACGAGACGAACCGTTCGAAGGCGCTGCTACGACCACAGCGGCATACCCATGGGCAGTCCCTGATACTCAAATGCAGACGAGGCAATCTTATAAGCGGACGTCGCAGCACGTGCCCACCTTGCCTCCATTTGAGAGGAATCTCACCACAACAGCAGGCACGCAGATGTACCCTTCATCTTTTCAAAAAGTTAAGGCTGCGACCAATGCCGGACCTTCGGAGAAACAGACATGTTCTACATCTTACTTGCAACCAGCCGCAACCTCACTTGTGGGGGCAAGCTCTCCTGTGCCATGTTATCCCAGCACATTGGTAGGATCACGAGCTGCAAGCAATTCTTTCTCGTCTCCACCCTTTTATACTGCTGTGCATACCTTTCAGCCTGCGCCACAAACCCAAGCGTCATTCTATTCCCAGGCGCCACCATACTCTTCGATCACCTCATACCCCTCTGCGTACTCAGACTTTCCTGCCTTGCTATGCCCCTCTATGTCGCCTTCCTCGCAAACGGCGTCGAATACACCGACTGGGCCATTCGGCCAATATTCGCACTTGTCTCCATACCCGCCATCATCAGAGCACCTAGAGGGTACGCCATTGCAATCAATACCCTCGCCCGCGTTGCCTCCCGTCTCAATGATGACACCTGCATCCATGGCGTTTTCGACCTCAGCACCGCTATCTCCATCTCCTCGTGTCGTTGCGTCGTCGTCTCCGCCGCCGCAACAATTATCGCCTATGTCACACAGAATATCGCACGCGGCACGTACCTTTTATCACGGATCTCAGATGCAGCCATCGGCGACCCAACACGTATCTTCGGTGACGCACGCGGAGTCTCTTACTCTGTCGACAACCGGTCACCCTCAGCAAGTCGCGCTTGCCCCCAATCTATCGCCAACACACTCTCCAGCAACGTCTCCTCAGTGGCTGACTTCCCCCGGCAGATTTATAACCTAGTCGCCTGCAACATCTGAGACAGCGAAGATTATTACGATCGCTCGTAGCCACAGTTAAGCAGGACGGCCTCGTGTTTTACATTTATGCTGACGATCTGTCTTTCTGTATCTCGTTCGTTTTCAGTTAGATTATTCCACCGTTGACGGTCTGGATACGTGATCAAAGGACTGCCGTCCTGTTTCTGACTTGCTCGTCTTGAGGAAAAGTGCATAGGTTGCCGTGGTTGTATTGAATCTTTGTATGTGTCCAATGGAGTATCCGCTGGCAGTGCCGATGGGTCGATAATAATGCATGCAAATATGTGGTATGATCAGGATGGACTTTGTATAGCACACTAGCATGTCGAGTTGGAAAGCAAAGCAATGACAGAATTATGTAAATGGTGAAAGTGTTCTGTCGATGCGAAGCGGTTATGCCTGTTTCATACAGTGACGCTAATAAGCAACCCCATTAGCTACTGGAATAAGCATTAATATCTTGGCCATGACTAAATGGCCAAGCAGGAGAAAATAGATATCTATAACTTTAGCCTGTACCGCTCGAAGAAGAGCGCGTTGCTAATAGCTATGATACAGCCTTCGACGCGCGGCTGGTCGAGTAGCATTTTACATCGCTCGTCGCATGCATTTCGCCAAATCCACGATTTATGTATGTAAATAACTGCCAGTAGATGTCGTGACCATGGTGGTCAATATTCAATTGTCGTTGATCTATACCGAAGTGTGGAATGATCCGATCAATCGTATCATCGGCCACTAGTTTTAGCCATGAGAAATTCCTGCAGAGCTACTATTCTTCACCAGATGGTGAGCGCTGAGCCGAGCAGCCAACTATAATGGAACTCACGCTTTTCTTCCAGTATATATTCTCGAGCTCTAGGGCTGCCCAACAGTTTGATCGGATCACGGCATTTCCAAACATAAGTGCGTGCTGTTTTGATCGCTGTCTAATCTAACGGGCAGAATTGATAATCGATTCCCGCCTCGATTCGACGTTGCTGGTGGATCTGGCCACTACGCGTACTTCGTTTCTTGTTCTTAATTTCCTGACCAGCGCCATGCGATCCTAGTAATTAGAACTCCCTCAGTTTTGGCGATACACTATGAACGTTCCCATGGTTGAAGATGGTCTTGTGTTCCATTCCGCCGTTCCAGGGTGCGACGAGGTCATTTGTTCGATTTATTCAACGATTTGAATGTGTCGTAGCACGGACAACGCAATGAACTCGCCACGAAGCTCTCTTCTTTCTGAGCCTGTACGCGACCATGGACACAGGCACGGCCGTGGTCCTGCGGCGTTTAGGCGCGAGCGCGAACACCATTATGCTAGTCTCGATCCGCAGGAGCTTATAAGGCGGCTGGTTGAGCACGAGCTTGAAGCTGAGCGCGCGCGCAGGCATCTTCAGATGGCGTCGCATCGTGCGGACGAGGCAGAACGCATAGCCAAGGAGACTCTGCGCCAGTTTCGTGTGGCGGACGAAAAGAAGGCGAAATCACAGCGCGAGATCAACAGCATGCGTGACGACTTAACCGTGCAGACGTTCCAGGTCGAGCGTGCGAAGCAGGAGATAGAGCGCCAACACCAGGTGCTCAAGCTCATCCAGCAACAGCGCGATGAAGCGGATCGGCTTACGGCGCAGGCCAGAGAGACTGCACGAGAGCTACACAAGAACCAGCTGATCGAGCGAGCTTTGGAAGAGGGACGACGTCTGGGATTCAAATCCGGGCTTCGGCAAGCAGAGGAGGAGGCCAAGTATCGTCGAACCAAGCGTCGCCATAAACATCGGAAGCATGATCGTGACCTGCCGCCTGTTGACGATGACATCTTCAGCCTCGGCTTTGGGCCGTCTCTGCCAAGGACTGTTCTTGACGAAGTAGGGTCGCCGCGACGAGGTAATGAAGGTAGTGCTGTCCGAGACGAGATGGTGGGAACGTCGGCAATGACCGCCGAGCTTCGGTCCTCTCCGCATACGAGCCCACCCGCCGAGCGTCATGATGAGGAGCGTCCGCGAAGGAAGACATCAACGAGGGCTTTCCCGTCTTCCGCCTCGCGACTAACGAGACCCATAACAAATCCTGCATCGACCAGCTTGTCAGAACTGATTATGCCCATCACACCTCCTCCTGTCCGACATGAACGGATGCCCGAGTCCAGTCCTGGCACGTTCTTACCGCCACCGAGCCAAATGAGCTCCAATCCACCTCAACTTGCTTGGATGAGTAATTTCCAAGTCGAACAAGAGCAGTCGCATTCACCTCTCCGAGATGTTGATCAGCGTGTCCATGTCAGTGCCCACCCACCTGCGGTGGCACCACCTCCCGGCAATTTCAGCTCTGCTTCTCCGGCCGTGCCCCCGGCGCCACCTGCATGGACTATTCAACCCCCATCCGCCGCTTCCTCGGTGGCATTGCCACCCGGGCAAGCGAATTCCGCCACATCTCTGCCTGGCCCACCTGTTGTTGAGGTTCGGTACTCACCCCCACCTCCGCCGACGCGTTCACACCCTCGTGGTGCAGCAAAGGGCTCTACAAGGCCAGGCATGCCTATTGCTCGCAACACGCCTGCTCCTTTCCCCTATCAAACTGTCACGCCTGAGCCGCCTTCCCATCGAAACCACTCATTCCGCAGACGCCAGAAGCTACCGCCGCAAGGTGCGCCGCCACCGCCGACCGTTAATGTGGGTGCGCCGGCACCCCCACCGCCCGTGATACATATGCCACAGCCCACGTCTGCAATCCGTCCAGAAGTGGCGCAGATGAGGACGCCGGAGATTCAGCCGTACGAGTTAGAGATACCGTCAGCGACGCAGCTCAATGACGTCGCGTACCAGCCGTTGACTCGCGGACACACAGTACCACCACAGACACCCCCTCAACACTCTCACGACCGTCTCCACCGCCGCGCGGTCTCGGAGGATCCTGGGCCTGCACGAAACTCGGGGCTGCAGCCGCCGTTTGTCCCTCCCTACCCGCCATCATCTGAGAATCCGTCGTGGTACAATCCTCCCCAGCCGCGGTCAGCGAGCTCGAAAGGCCCCTTGCTGTCTCGTGTGGCGAGGCTTTTCCATAGGCCAAGGCGGAGTAACTCTGTGAACTCAAATACGTCTGTGGACACCTATGCGCGCTCACTGCAGATCACACCTTTTGAACTCCATGAGCCTGTGGGGCCGCCCCCGTCGTCGAAGCTTTCCATCCTGCATAGAGGCCAGAAGAGAGATGGGAAGAATCTGAGTGTGATTAAGGAGACGTCGGTGTCGGATATCGAGAGCGGCTATGTGGACGTGCAGCCCGTGCAGTCGGCTGCAAGAACGCAGGTACAAGCTGTAAGCTTACATTTTTTTCTTTTCTTCGAAAAACAAGATTGATATTGCGTCCAGTCAACTGGCTTTCGTCCGTTACTCAGGAGAGAGAGGTCCGACTCCTTCACAGTAATCATTGAGCCACCTGTGAGTCGCGCTTTCCATCCTGCAGAATGCTTACTAATGTGTCATGTAATTCTCAGTCGCAGTCTCAGTCGGAAACGATCCCGACGACGCCGGATCCTTCGCCCGGATTTCTCGCTCCGACCATTGCACAGAATTCGTTGTCACTGCCTTTGCGTTCACCAGTCGCAAATGCTGACCGGTCGTCTCCTCACAGCCAGCCGCCACTCGGTCGATTGCCTCCACAAGCGCAGTCTCAGGTTAACGGAGCGCCGCTTCCTCCGCAGACATCACAGATGCAACCGCTTAATATCCAATCTCCGCATGTGCGGCCACCACGTAGCGTCCCGCCTCTATCGATGCAATTTTCGGCTGGCGCGCCGCCGCCTGCCTCCGCAGTGCGTCCACCTATTTACGGTGCTCAGCCGGCAGCGTATGCTATGGGTCCCCATCCATCACCTCATCGCGGGCCCTTCCGTTCCCCGAACTCTCAACCAGCGCAGCTGGGATCGCCTGTACCACCCGAGACACTGCCTTTCATACCAGATCCCGCCGCCGTGGTGGCTACCAGCGGCACCAGAGGAGTCAGTCCGTTACCTGTTCCACCTCCGAATGGACCCTTACAGATACCTGCACCTACATTACCGCTCCCCGTCCCGCCCCGCACAGGGCCTTTGCCCGTTCCGGCGCCTCAGGCATCGCTGCCTGTACCCCCTCCAGGCGCACCTTCTCGTGGGCGCGCACTAGCTAGACAAACGCCTGCCCCAGGGCCGCCAAGTCGTTCCCCTGGCGGCGGTGTTCATGTTCCGATCCCGAATGGCTCATCGGCAATCCAGCCTGTGAATAACGCGCGGAGCGGCTCGTCGCTGACGACGCGCGAGCACCAGATGCTCTTCCGTAACCAGAGTGGCTCTATTCCGACGAATGCCGTCTACGGATATCCGCAGAGCGGAGGCTCCCTGCGCCCGTCGCGCCCCAATCTCACAGCACCCTCCAACGTGTCATTGGCGAAGTCTAACCCTGCTGGTCAGAGCACGGTGACGCTCAACATTCGGCGCGTCCCGTCGGCGGGATCTATGTATTCTGACTATGATCCAAATACGACGCTGGATCCTGCGAACTGGGAGAAGGCTGATGCCGCGACGCTTGCCAAAGCGAAAGAGTCTGTCCGCTCTGGAGGCAGGTATCAGTCGCGATCCCGGTCGCGCGGCAGGTCTGCTGCTAATACATCGATGACGGAGCTTTCTTACGCCTCGAAATGACTTGTCCTTGGATGTCTTTCATTTCTATCTTGCTTTCTTCATCACGAATCCAAATTGTACACGCACAATGATTTATTGCGACCTCAGAGCAGGCTGATGTATCACACACACACACTTGTATTTTGCGTGTACTGCTATTGTTTGTTCTGTTTTCTAGCTATACGGCTTTTTTTATCACGTTTTTACTTACATGATTCATCTTGCTGGCATTCATTCTGGGATCACATTCTTCCGTCAGTGCTTCAGATCTCAGAATTCGTCATCAGCATTTTACCTCTCATAGTCTGCTTAGTATTCCTAATGTAATCCTGCTTCAGAACCAAATAACCGAGGTAGCTTCAGTGTCGTATTCTCAGAGCCGTGGCGGTCTTCTCATACTGCAAAGGACGAATCCAGCGCACATGTAGATATAATGGATGCGTTAGCTATGAATGAGAAGCATAGATATGTATGATAAAATGAATGTGTGACCCGCAGATAAGAACTGTAGCTTCTGCTATGGTCAACTGTCGACGAGCTAGCTGCACGACCAATCGTATAATCGTTTTCTCGAAACGGACAAACAGGCGGCAAGGTCGCGACATGGCTGACGAGAAAGAGATCGAAGTGGACGGATTTGTGATCAAGCCGCGTCACGGCATGAAGTGCATAAGCTCTCAATCAATCCTACTCACTACTCACTACTTCATCTCAACCCTCATCTGCACGTATCTCACTGCTCAGCGTTCAACATTCGAAAAGCGCCTATATCCAGCGTTCATCGCGTTCTGCAATAATAGTGATGTACCCACTTTTTGGTGACGAGACAAGGCGAAAAATCAATTTGGGCGGCGTTTCGACTCGCTCAAATCGTGCCGATATCTTATCTGACGCATCTGCACGCCGTATTGAACGCGAACGCGCACAGCGACAGAGGATAGCTGCGACGCGCATTCAGTCATGGTGGCGAGGCGCTCGTGCCGCTGAAGTTAAGCGCGCCGAACTGAAACGGACATTCGAGGGCGACGTCACCGGCATCACTGGCCTGCGTTGTCTTCTGTTCCTACACAACGACGACGACGCGCTTTGCAGGTGGGCGAAAGAAACATATGCAGCCGGTCCAGGTGAGCTGTGCGTTCTGTGCTAGGCGTATCCTGTAGTCGCTGAAGCCTTCCTTAGATGTCGTATTCGCACCTGCTCAATCCTCACAAGCGATGGGCTGGTTCTTCCTCATCAGACGTTCATGTCTGCGCGTGTTGCAAGCATTATCTAGCCACCCACAGTGAGTTTGTCTTCGTCTGGTCTTGCTCAGTGCTGACACCACGCAAGGACACAAGCAGCTGTACACTACGCGCAAGCGCTTCTCATGTTCTTGTCCCCAAAGGCACCAACGGCTTTGCCACTTGCGGAATACCTGACAGCACGAGAGTATTACTCCTTGCTTGCACAAGCAATATATCAACTGGTGCGTCCGCTCAACAACGATCGGCCACTTCATTCATCCCCTTCTAGCCAGTAGCACAGAAGAATTCGTCCCCTTTGATGCCACTTTTAGCAGAGCTCTTGGTTGCTCCACATATACTGCCACTTCAACGGTCTTCAGCTTTCCAAGTCGCATGCGTATCTTACTTTCGTTCGGTTCTCACCATCCCGTTACTCCCCAATCGCTTACCTCTGGCGTCTCTCACGCGACTGTCCGCTAACTTCCCGTTTCCCGCATTCCTTGCTGTGGCTTCTCATGTGCAAGAGCTTGTCTCTGCACTCGATGTGACGGGCATCTCACACTTACTCGCCAATCTCACCATGTTCGTGCCGCCACGGTATTCCGCGATCGAGCCCCGTGTGCTAAGTGCTTACCTGAGCCTGCTCACTGCGCTCTGTAACAGCCTCCCTGTTGGCGTGTTTGATCCGCCGACTACTACAATAGATCCTTATGTAGACGAGGGGGAGTCGGAGGGGGAGCCTCTGCGCGTGGAAGTTGTTGACGATTTCACGCTGGTAACGCCGAGCCCTGAGTTTGATGATCGAACACTCAAGCGTCTCAACACATTGTACTCACGACAACATATGCGCGCATTACTCTCGGTCACCCAGCGAGAAATGCTACGCATACCACTCGCCCGCTTTCTTGTGTCGCTCATGACAATGTGGCCGCGTCACCGCGAGACAGTGCTCTCAGCTGTGCTTGCAAGCCAGCCGGCGTTTCCCCGCGAACTCTACCGTGGGTACGTACGTTCTTCGCCCTTGGGTCGTGAAAGCAGCACTGTTGTGGTGCCAGACACGCAACACGCACACACATGGCCACCACTACTGCTCCTTACGGATCTGTACCGGCATGCTCTTCAAACCATGGGCGATGACGAGTTCTTCGGCGCTAGTGGGCGGAACCCTCTTACGCTTGACGAACTTATTTCGTTCAGTCGCCAGTTGCTGAACATCGCGTTCACACTGTATATGCGTAATGAGCCGGGGCGGCAGACGGGCATCGTTCCTGATTCTATGGTGTTCGAATTTCGATCTTCGTGTGAGGCGGCGCGTGAACAGGTGACACGATGTCTCGTGGCTATTCATGCGCGCGAGTGAGTTGCTACCTGACTACCTCTTTCGTTGTAGTCAATGCTAACTCACATATTAATAGTTCGCGCAAGCCCTTCATGCCAAAGGACCACTGGCTCGTGTCCACATCGCAAATCGACATGCGGACGTTCGTTGAGGCTGCTATGTATGTTTCGTTATCAGAGCGTACAGCAAAACAAAATCTAACCTGGATCGTAGCTTTGAGGAGCGCACGTTGTCGGACGAGATCAAGACCATGACGCGACCTCCTTCAAAATGGCAGATCGCAATGATGTCGCCGCGACTCGGTGTGTTGAATAACATCCCATTCGCAATACCTTTCGAGATTCGTGTCGCAATTTTCCGGCAGTTCATCTCCGACGACCGGCTACAGCAGTCGGGCGACTGGTTCTCAAACAAGACACGTGTAACGGTGCGCCGTGGTCAGGTTGCGCAGGACGGCTTCGACCATCTCGCGGACGTCAATTTGAAGCATCCAGTCGATATCACGTTCATCAACCAGTTCGGAGAGCGAGAGTACGTCGTTCGTTTTACATCTCCGGCCGTTTTCACTTTCATTTGTATTGGATTTTGTTTGTCGCTCGTTGCTGATTTTCTCATGTTCCTAGGGCGGGTATCGACGGCGGTGGGTTGTTCAAGGAGTTTTTCACCGATCTTTGCAAGGAAGTCTTTGACACCGACCGCGGACTCTGGTTGGCAAATACGAACAATGAACTGTATCCCAATCCACATTCATATGCGACCGAATGTATGTGATTCGTCGAACCACGCGTGTTTGCTATTTTGTTTACTAAAATGATCACAGCCCACAGCCTCGACTGGTATCGGTTCATCGGGCGAATATTAGGGAAAGCCATGTACGAGCGAATACTCATTGATGTTGCTTTCGCTGGATTTTTCCTTGCAAAGGTGTTGTGTTAGCTCTACCTCCGTATCTGTGCATCTTTCATTTATCCTCGTGCTTGCAGTGGCTCGGCCGGCAAAGCTTCTTGGATGATCTGGCATCCTTGGATCCAGAGCTCTACCAGGGCTTGCTTTTTCTTAAACACTACCAGGGTGACCCGGAAGAACTGTCGCTCAATTTCACGGTTGCCATAAATGGTGTGTCCTCCATTCAATGTAAAATGCTCGTTTCTGACCGATTTTGATGTCCAAAGAATTTGGTGTCGCGAAGAGCGTCGACTTGATCAAAAATGGCTCGTCCATCCCTGTGACTAAGGAGAACCGTTTGCAATACATCAACCTGGTTTCGCACTTTCGACTGAGGCGCCAGATCAAGCGACAGAGCGATGCGTTCTTCGAGGGCCTTTCAGAGATCATCGATCCCAAGTGGATTCGGTGGGTGCCTCTTGACCCGCGTACTGTGTCTTATCGTCTGACATTTCCGAAAACCAAAGGATGTTCAACCAACAAGAATTGCAAATGCTGATTGGCGGTGACCATGCGCCCGTAGATGTGGACGATCTTCGTAGTCACACCGAATATGGCGGACTTTACACTGGGAATCACTCTACTATTGTTGCTTTTTGGACGGTGTGTCATGGTCATTTAAAATGTAGCTTGGGATCTGGTTCTCATCTTATCTGCAAACAGGTTGTCAAGTCCTTTAACCACGAGGAGCGGCGTGCTTTGTTGCGTTTCGTGACCAGCTGCAGCCGCCCTCCACTATTGTAAGTTCTCTACGTGGCGTTAGAGGCTTGGTCCTTGCGACGAGTTTGACATCTTATCACAGAGGTTTTAAGGAGCTTGTGCCTCATTTTTCAATTCGGGATTCTACGGACGATGAAAATCGACTTCCCACCGCTAGTACATGTGGTACGCTCTCCCTCCTTTCCTTAATCAATCCATACTGATGATGTTTGCAGTAAATCTTCTGAAGGTACGCTTGTTATAAATCCGCGCATCATTCATTGTTCTCACAGGACGTAGCTGCCGCGCTACAATAGCGTAAAGGTCCTTCGTGAAAAACTATTGCAGGCGATTACATCAGGAGCGGGCTTCGATTTCTCGTGAACAAGCTATGTATGCGAGCGACACATATTCCTGTGTAGTGTATATTCTTTGCTTGGTATTGTCATAGATTTCACGCATCAGTAGTTCAGCCGAATTTCTTGTAGGAAACTTATTTCGTGATGGCTATTATTGTAACATGAATCAGGAATAATGGTTTTTAGATTGGAATCGGGGCTTATGGATAAGTAAGTGTCTACTGCTTGCGTTGGGATGCCCCGCCACCGCAAGACACTTTGATCAGCCTGTGGAGATAGGCGAATTTGAAATGATGAGGGAGCGGTTGGAAATTTGGATTGGAAATTTGGGAATATGCCATGTTGCCTGATTGGATCTGCAAGGATCTGCAACGTCGATCTTGAAGCTCGACCGCAAATCCTGGTTCGTCTGTCTGTTGGCGGGATCGTCGCTGTAGGCGCCTCAGATATTCGTTCCAATATTATGGAGGACGCTGTGCGGGCAGTGAGCTCAAAATACCCCACCATCATCCCCCGCCCCGTCCCCCACCCCGACTTCCTACTCGCCGCATTCGCAAGAATTCCGGGGTATTGCTGGGGAATAGTACCGACCATGCGGGGCCCCGCCTGCCTCCGGCGAGTGTGGTCAGAGGATGGCACCAATTTAAACTGGTGTCCGCACCTCCGAATTGCGGTATAAACATGCGCCGCTTTGCCATTGCAATCGTCGTGCCTCCTTCTCGCCTTCCCTCTGCTAGTAGCCACAATGGACGTCTACAGTACGAACCTGTTCTCCAAGGTGTACCGCAGACCGTTGTTTTTCTGCGCTATTGCAGTCGTAGGCGCGGTCCTTTATGGCTGTGTGTATCTCCTTATCTCCTTCCCTGCGCTATGCATCTCCCTCTCCTACTGAACTCTGGTGTCTTCCCTCTGTAGATGATGGAACTTACTTCACATCCATCCTCGACATGACTCAGTTCAAGAAGGATTATGGGACATGCACCACTTCCTCTGACGGCACAGTGTCATGCGACATTTCTTCCAAGAATCGGTCATTAGTACGTTCGTTTCTTATCCTCGTTCATATCGGTGCGCGCAATGCTTTCTTAGACAACATCGATCGTCCAGGCTGGCGAGGTCGTTGGCTCTCTCTTTGCTGGACCGATCGGTGACATTGGCGGTCGGAGGTCAGTACTCTGCGTCTACCGGTTATAGCTCGCTCACCCACACACGCATCCCCACATAGAGCTGGTATGCTTGCTGCCTGCGGCCTCGTCACTATCGGTGTCATTTTGCAGATATCAATCGCGGGCAGCATTCTGTTGGTACACTCTCGCTCACGCATCATTCTCGTCACTAACTCGTCAACAGCTTCCTCACTGCCGGTCGCGCCGTCCTTGGCATGGGTATCGGTTGCATCTCCAATGCTGTACCCTTGTACCTCTCCGAGATACCGCCCGTGCAAATTCGTGGCTCTATCGTCGGCAGCTGGCAACTCATGCTTGCTATTGGGCAGGTCATTGGTGCCTGCGTCGGTCAGGGTGTGCACGCGCGCACCGACACCGGCGCGTACCGCATTCCTATGGGTCTCAACCTTGCCATTGTCGTGCGTTGTTTGCTCATTCGACATTTCGGCTGTGCTGTTGACATTTCTGCGGTAGCTCATCCTTGCCACCGGTGTCATCTTCATTATCCCGGAGTCACCGCGCTGGCTGATCAGCAAAGGGAAGGAGACTGAGACTCTGAAGGCCCTGGAACGCATCAACTACGACCAGCGTGATGTGATCCAGGCCGTCGAGACACAATACGCGTCGTACATCGAGGCACGTGAGGAGGAGAAGCGCCTTGCCGGAGACCAGCCTGGTCGTTGGTCTGATCTCTTCAAAGGAACCACCCGCCGCAAGTTCCTCTGTGCGCTTGGTATACTCGTGTGCCAGCAGATCGGAGGTGTCCAATTCATCTTCTCGTACACGACGACGTTCCTCAGCGATGTCGGCATTGGCGACGCATTCATCATCACCATCGTCGTAGATATTATAGAGGTAAGGCATCCGACGCACTGATTACCTAATTAGGAAGTTGCTGACAATCGAACGCTTGACCGTGAAGGTCATCGGTGTCGTCGTCTCCTTCTTCCTCGTCAACAGAATTGGGCGCCGTCCGTTGTTGCTCATCACATCGACGTTCATGACCATCTTCCTCATTCTTGTTGGTGCCATGGGCTCACTCAAGGGCCACCGCACGGCCGCGGAGAACAACTTGATCGCTGCGGGTATCATGCTCTACGTGTTCTTTTTCAACTTGGCTTGGGGCCCACTTGCGTGGGTCATTGCGACTGAGCTCTCTGTCGGCAAGAACAGGCAGAAGATCATGTCCATTGGCACTGCGTGCTTCTGGCTGAGTGCGTTCGTCGTGACGTTTACGATGCCATACCTCTACGATGCCTCCGAAGCGAATCTCGAGGCTCAGATCGGGTACATCTACGCAGGGGGGTCGCTCATCGGCATTGTTTTTGTGTACTTCTGTATCCCAGAGACGCTCGGTCGCACGCTCGAAGAGATCAACCGTGAGCTTTTGCGTTTCCGTCTCTGTGCGCGGTGAGACTACGGCTAACTGACTGTGTTTGAATAGACATGATGAGCGCTCAGATCCCGACGCGCGAGTGGGCGACGTACGACCTGCAGAAGGAAGTGGAGAAAGAGAAAAAGAAGAGTCAGGCCGATGTTCAGTATGTCGAAAACGTGCCAGTGGAGGTGGACCAGAAGGTAGAGGAAATGGTGTAGAGTCGCTAAACACGGGCAGGAATAGATCTACTTACATAGATTCCTACACTGCAAGGCTCTTTCGAAACGCGTATTCGCGTATTCCGTTCTCTCTGTATCTTCTACTCGTATTTTTCTCTCTCTCTGTACGTGTATCTAATCATGCATCGCATCTCTGTACTTGGTATATCACATCATGACGTTCCTCGAAAAAAAAAAAAAAAACACTCTTCACCAGAGTGCATTTGACGACTTGGAAGTGTATCGATAGCAGTCGCTTACCCCATCGTTTTTTCATGCGATTCTGCGACGTTGTACGATCTATGGACCCCGTTTCTTGTCTGCGCGAAGGTCAGTGCACGCGCCGACGAAGCTCGAACGCGCGTGGTTTGAAGACGATCTGTAATGAGTCCCATGAAAATACACGTAAATGCCCCATATCATTGCTTGGCGGACAATTTTTTGGACACAATTTCCGAAAAAATGGCACGTTTTCTGTCGGACAAAGGATCCATTTTTGGGATGACAGATTTTGGTTTACTTGCATATTTCCTCTGTGGGTTGAGTCGGTGAAAGAGTGCGAGGTATCAACATATATTCATGGGGGTGTTGCATTCACGACAGGGAAAATTTTCATGTCTACGAAGTGGGGCTAGGCTGGACTTACAAGCTGGTGAGGAGCTGCGGTGAGATTGGGTGCGACCGGTAGGCTTCCCATCGTTGGATCCCCATGATTCCACAATGCCTATTGCCTTATTGCACAGTGGAGAGCTGTGGCGGGTGGTTGAAAACAAAAGAGGTACTGCGTGGTGCAGACTGGTCGCGAAGAGGCAGGTGCTAATCGTCCTTGCACGTTCCTTCCTGACGGACTCACGGACCAGACCCGACTTGCAGTCCCCTTCATTCTTCATTTCTGTGATCGCTGCCCTGCTTACTTATCGAACTCTTCCCATAAGCCTCACTCTGTGGCGGTGCTTGTTCCTCGCCGCCGCTATGGAGCCTACAATAATGAAACATCGTAGTGGTCAATACCGTCCTTGAGAACGCTTCTGCTTTGGGTGGCATCCCAAAGGGTAGGGGTCTCATGCAATTATATAAGTTCTTCCTGCAGGGAGACTGCTAGTCAATACCTGTCTATCAGCGACAGCGCTTGGCCAGACGACGCGATCCATCATCATAGGGAGCCTCGATATAATTGCACAGCTCGCCATACAAGACCATTACCAGCTGAGGCACCATGGGAGGCGAGCAATCGGTGTTTCTTAGCATCGGGACCATGCGAAGCCGCCAAAGTGACCGAGAAGCTAGCACTCTGATACTTCGAACTCTGAGCTTTCCCTAGATTGCTGAAAGTATATGCCGCCTGCATTCTATGAGTTCAGCCTTCATTAGAGCATAAGCTGAATGATGTCCGGACATTCTCGAGATTGCGTCGAGTCCGTGTGGATCGCTTCTTTACGTTGGCGTTCAAAAGGACAGACTCGTCCGATGGGTTCATGGCACATCCAAGATGCCGGCTAAAGTACCTTCGCAAACGATCGTCTGGGAACTGAAGTTGTTGACGTGGTGTGGACAGTGGTCACGGTATACCCAGACGCCACTCGTGTCCTGGCAATTGATGGCATTAACTAGCGATTGAGAATGCCGTGAAGAGCATGAAAACTACAGCATATTGGGAAAAGGCATATTTCGCCAGGCGGAGAGATAGTGGTATCCGTCTCTCTCTAAAGCAAGTAGCAACTCGCGAAGGCCAACTGCCGACCCATGTCGATCGAGCACGTGACAATTTGAAGTCTCCCCTGTTCTGCCCCTTGCGCTCCTTGTATCCCGTCCTGTGCACGCGACTGCTTATCTCGTTCCCTCACGCTGAGTTTCGCATATCCGCATTCTATCGATGCCTGGTAAATCAGAACTATCAATTTATGATGCTGCCGCCGACATATGCGAGTATTCGGTACATACGCCACGATAAATTTCTGGGGATATCCATGCTATCTTCTCTTCAGTTCTTCTTGGAATATCCTTGGAAGAGGAACAAGTCAGTCTATGAGCCTGTTCAATGGGCCTACGGCATAATTAAAGCGGATGCGCCAGTTGTTCTCTGTCGCCCGGGCGTCCGTCACGGCCAACTGGCCACGCGACGGCCTTTCTTTTCTATGCTAGTCAAAATTTTCAGGGCACTGCGATGCGTCATCTTCTGGATCTTGGCGGCCATCGCCATTTGGGAATCATGGTCTTATTCGGTGCACACCCGTGGCACCTGTACAGTCTTCCCGGTCTTGCAACCTACGCGAACAAGCTATACATTTACATCTAGCGTGTCGACACGTTCACCGCGCCATTTTTCGGTGGCCGTGAAAACCGTTGGGTACCTCTGGATATTACCCATAGACGGTCACCTAACCGCGTCACCAAGCTGCGTCCAAATTTTGCCACCGTCTACCTTCTTATCATTCTCATTCGTGGTAGTACGCGGGGTTTCGTTAACGTCCTCTACCATTCGTCGTTTTAATTTAGGGTGTGTCGTGCCACCGACCGACTGCTGTCTGCGATAGCTACAGTTTTCCAATTAAAGTGATGTGATTTGCGCTCTCTCTGAACATATTTCGGAGAGGTGTGTTCACGAACAAGCCGATCAAGAGTATGTTTTTCTCGCTAGCGCCGAGGACATGGACACATCTACATAGGCGCGTCTCCACTCCTTGTGCTATACAGCGTCAGGCATCACACGTCGATTGACGTATACGTATACGTAGTCAATTTTATATTCATCTCTCGTGGTTATTTTACTCGAGCTCAACCTTCTTTGCCGCATGCAATGCTCGCCTGCTGTACCTGTGTACATCTTTATGGCACACGCCCGTTGATGCTCTCCAAACTGTTTCTTTTCTGGTTAGACCTGGAGGACACATCTCTACTGGGTCTGCTCAGCATTCCCGTGCTTGTTCTACGCCGGCCCGCTGTCGATGATCTCTTGGATCACTAGAAGGCATCTATCAGCAGTCTAACCTGGCCTGCGCTTTCATTTTTCCTATTGCGGACCGAAAACATGCGTTTTTCGGTCTCGGAAGCGCGTCGTCACTTTGTGCTACGTATTCTGATTTCCTGGGTAGTATGCGATTGGGACGGTCTACTGTACGAAGCGTCGTGCTATCCTGCTGTCGAATGACCAGATCGTTTACAATGGCTCGTGATCCCACGTCTGCTTGCAGCCGCACTGTCATCGTCCTTCACGGACTCTAGCTAGGTGCCGGACGCGCACGACTGTTATTGCTCCTTCCGCACACCAAATCATCCGTGTCTAAATGGAGGCTTGACTGCTCCTGTCAACGCAACGCTCCGGAGCGTACATCTTATATCCATTTATGAGTCCCTGAGGTCGCCGCGTAAGGTCTTTGTCTTTCCCGGCAAGCAGTTTTACATTGGTCACTGTTCGCCTTGTCACCACCTTCCCCATCTATATTACCAGTAGCTCATTTAGCTTTGCCTCGCCACTTCTACATTGCCACCACCACCATGTTCACACGCACCGCAACCATCAACACGCAAGGAACGCAGCTCTTCTACGCCGACAGTGGCCCTGTGCCCGGCTCAGATGACTATACGACCGTCTGTCTCTATCATGGCACAATGTTCTACGGACGTATGTCTAGTTTTTGTTTCCGTTCGTTGTCATCCGTTCCATGAATGACATTTTCCCTCCAGCCATTTTCTACAAACTCTTCCCATACTGTGCCAGCCATAACATCCGCCTCGTCGTCGTTAATCGTAAAGAGTACCCTGGCTCGTCAAAGTACACTGACGACGAAATCGAGGATCTGCACGCGTGTCGACAAGTCTTTCTACAACGTCTAGGAACGGAGGTCGCCGACTTCTTAGTGTGGTTCATCAGCGCGCATGACATTCCCCGCATTGGTCTTCACCAAAAGTCAGGCGGAATAGCTGTTGTGGGGTGGAGCATGGGGGCAGCTACGATTCTGCCTCTTCTGGCGTATCCGGAGCTTGTACCCGCTGGCATCCGCGCGAAACTCAGTCCATACATCAAGGATTACATCCTCTACGGTACGTCTTTGGTCACTTCCTGGCGTTTTGACCACTTCACTCTGACAGCGAACGCTAGATCCTCCCTACCTCGCCCTGGGATACTCCCTACCGGCCGACCACAATGCGTACAACCCGCTGTGGACTGACCCTGACTGCGAGTCGCCGGAGGAGCGCTACACAAACTTCAAGCTATGGATAAGCTCTTACTTCAAGCACCCGGACGTCGTTCGAAGCATACACGACCTCGACTTCCGCAAGCAAGCAGGCCGTCCTTCGGTGCTGAACATTCCAGCGTGTCAGTTCCAGAAGCTTGTCGATGTGCCGGCTGCGGCGCGTTCTGAGCTACCGCTGTACAGTCCGCCAATGCAGCGATTTTTGCGAACGCAGACAGATGCCGCGCTGTTTGACCAGCGTCTTGCACGGAAACACTTTCCTCATGTGCGCGTATGTCATATGAGTGGGTATTCGAGCGCCTGGGAGTGTGTGTGGTGCTTTGTCGTGACGCAAAGGAAGCACGAGAGATTGTCGCGCGACCATGCCGATGCGCGCCCCATGAGATTTGTAAAGGTCGACGGGGAGAACCACTTTGTGAGTATTTTGTCTAATACGCGACCGGAAATTTGTCTCCTCATTAAGTTTCTGTAGCTGCACTGGGATAATCCGGAAAAGTGGATGGACATTATTGCGGAAGTCATTCATTCTTGACGTCGTGTACTTCATATTGCGGACAGCATATACATTTCCATGGGCGTTTTCTTTCATGTGAGGAGGATTCTAGCTTCGTTTGGATTTCATACCTTATTTTCGCTCGTTTTCAGGTCTACGTACATATACTGTACATACATGTAAGTACTACTTATTTGCCAGCTACATACACTGCGACCGTGTTTCCACGTAGTCTGCATCATTTACTGGAAATCAGAGTTCCATGGAGGATATGCGTAATCGTTGGATAGTCATAAAAAATTGTAGGGGTGGCTTGACCTTTTGAGGAAGTTGACTTGTCTCCGGATTGGTCGCATAAAGTTTGATCGATCGGAGGGTGAGTAACCCGTCGACCTCAGGACGCTCCTTGAAACTACTCTTCTCCTGCTTCACCAATGCGCAAGCAGTTGGATCCTCGGATACCGCTTCTCATTAACAATAATGTCAAGAAGAACCACCGATCGTTCATTGTGCTCGTGGGGGACAAGGGACGCGACCAGATCGTGAACCTCCACTTCCTGCTGTCCCAGGCCCGCGTTTCCGCTCGCCCGTCTGTTCTCTGGTGCTACAAGAAGGATCTGGGATTCACAACGCATCGCAAAAAACGTGAGGCCAAAATCAAGCGCGATGTCAAGCGCGGCATACGGGAACCCAACGAGCAGGACCCTTTCGAGATATTCGTGACGGTCACTGATATACGCTACACGTACTACAAGGAGTCCCACAAAATTCTTGGCAACACATATGGCATGTGTGTGTTGCAGGACTTTGAAGCCCTCACGCCGAACTTGCTTGCTCGTACGATTGAGACGGTTGAGGGCGGTGGGCTGATCGTTCTGCTCTTGAAGACTATGACATCTCTGAGGCAGTTGTACTCCATGACTATGGACGTGCACGCTCGGTATCGTACCGTGTCTCATGACTCTGTGGTTGCACGATTCAACGAGCGTTTCATTCTGTCTCTGGGCTCGTGCGACGACTGTCTCTTCCTAGACGATGAGCTTAACGTTCTACCCATATCACGAGGGAAGGACATCCAGGCTGTTCCCGACGTCGAGGTTTTGCAGCCTGACGCGGAAGAGTTGAAAGAGTTGAAGGAATCACTGGCTGATACCCAGCCTGCGTCCTCGCTTATACCTGTTGCCAAAACATTGGATCAGGCGAGAGCGTTGCTCACCTTCATCGACGCTATCTCCTCCAAAAATCTGTCTTCCACCGTCTCCCTTACCGCTGCTCGCGGTCGCGGCAAGTCGGCGGCTCTCGGTCTTGCCATGGCTTCCGCCCTTTCATTTGGATATAGTAACATTTTTGTTACTAGTCCATCACCTGAGAACTTGAAGACTTTGTTTGCATTCTTGTTCAAAGGCATGGACGTGTTGGGGTACGAGGAGCATCTTGATTATGATGTCGTGCAAAGCACAAATCCGGATTGGGGAAAGGCTATAGTACGAGTGAACGTTTTCAAAGGACACCGTCAGACCATTCAGGTACTTAAGTCGTTTTCTAAGCTTGTAATCTGTTCCAATGAGAATTTTTCATTAGTACATCCAACCGGAAGATGCGCACGTATTGGGACAGGCCGAGATGGTCGTCATCGATGAAGCTGCTGCTATCCCGCTTCCCCTCGTCAAAAATCTCATAGGACCGTACCTTGTGTTCATGGCCTCAACCATCAATGGATACGAGGGCACAGGACGCTCCTTGTCGCTCAAGCTGATTCAACAACTAAGGGAAAGTACAAGGGCATCCCTATCGTCCACCTCTGAAAAAAACAACGATGATGCGCCCGTGGCCTCATCTTCGAAAAAGGCGGCTGCTAGCGCGCCTATCAAAGTACGCGCATTGCATGAAGTCAAGTTGACCACGCCCATTCGTTATTCTGCCGGCGACAAAGTAGAGAGGTGGTTGAACGGGCTTCTCTGTCTAGATTCCATTGCGTCCGAAAAGTCAATACATGGCGTACACCCGCAGGGGACACCTCATCCACCGAGCTGTCCTCTCTTCCTCGTCTCTCGCGACACTCTTTTCTCCTATCATCCTGCCTCCGAACTCTTCCTCCAACGTATGATGTCTCTTTACGTTTCATCGCACTACAAGAACCAACCGAACGACTTGCAACTTTTGTCCGATGCCCCTGCGCATGAGCTTTTCGTTCTGTTGCCACCGCTCAAGGACGATGAAGCATACTTGCCCGAGCCCATTGTGGTAGTTCAGGTTGCCTTAGAAGGTGGTGGTACGCGGCGGGAAGAGGTCCGTAAGGGTGACTTGTCTGCGGGTGACAAGGAGCGCGAATGGCGGAGCGGTGGAGATCTCATTCCGTGGATTATTGCCAATCAATTCCAGGAATCGAACTTCTCTAGCAGCTTCACCGGCGCTCGCGTCGTCCGAATTGCAGTTAGTCCCGATTATGCTAATGTAGGTTCTATTTCTATCACGACTTCAAATCTTCAGCTCAGGGACTCGTGCAGATGGGCTATGGCTCCCGCGCGTTACAGGCGTTGGCCCAGTTCTATAATGGCGAATTATATAACTACACGAAAGAGCCGACACCAGTACATCCTCTAGAAGCACCCAAGCCTCTCAAGGCTTCTAGGACGTCGGGCGAATCGACTCTCCTCACCGAGGAGTCGCCGGCCGTTCGCAGCGTTATGTCGATGCCCCCGCTACTGCAGCGCCTTGAGGAGGTCAAGCCACGCACGCTAGACTGGCTGGGCGTGTCCTACGGGCTGACGGGCAAGCTTCTGCGCTTCTGGAAGCGTGCAGGCTTCGTCCCCGTTTACGTCCGCCAAACGACAAGCGACCTCACGGGCGAACACACTTGTGTCATGATTCGCTCACTCGGCGAGGGCGACGCGGAATGGGTCTGGGAATTTGCGGCAGACTTCCGCAGGCGCTTCATCAGCCTCCTGTCATTCCCGCGCTTCCGTGAGTGGAGCAGTGTCACCGCGCTGAGCTTGCTCGAGGCTGTCGATGCTAAAGGCAAGGCTAAGGCTACTACCAGTTGCGTATTGTTACTGTCCAATCTATAATTCAGTTCACCTCTCGCCAAGATAGTAATGCTGACGGTGTTCTTGTGCAGATACTCCTTTGACGGCCGGTGAGCTTCACCACTACCTGACGCCGTACGACGTCAAGCGTCTCGAGGTGTACGCAAATAACATGCTGGATTATCATGTTATCATTGATCTTATGCCTGTCGTTGGAATGCTGTACTTCACTGGACGTTTCAACCTCTCTGGCAGCGCTGAAAAAGGTAATTTCCATACAAGACTCGCAACCATGTGTCTGACTCGGCCAATCTCACAGCGGACGAAGGGGGCGAGACCAACGTCAAGCTATCCCCTGTGCAGAGTGCTATCCTTCTAGCCTTGGGACTTCAACGTAAGAGTCTAGAAGATGTCGAGGTGCAGTTTGGTCTTTCGTTCCGTTTTTCTTTCAGTAGTTCACAAACCACATGTGTTTACAGAAGGAACTACAGATTCCTGTATCGCAAGCGCTGGCCTTGTTCGGCAAAGTAGTCCGCAAGATTTGCAAGCGGCTTGCAGAAATTCGCCGCGCCGCTATCGTCGCCGAGGAGCCGTCGCTGCCGCCGCCTGCACAGGATCGCCTGGGCCCTGTCACTGGCGGCGCCCTTCGCGACATTGAGGACGAGTTGGACGCGGCAGGTGCCGATGTCGAGGAGCAAGAACGCCGACGCGAGCTCATCCATTCCTTAGACTTAAATAAGTGAGTGAGTTATAGCTGCTCCACCATCAGCGTTTTTCTTAATTCATTCTGACCCAGATACGCCATCAACTCGAGCGCGTTGGACGAGGTCGAGTACACACCCTCCGGGCGCGGTGTCGTTAGTGTCAAAGTCGGCACTGGCATCAAAGAGAATAAAAAGCGCAAGGCCGAGGAGGAGGCTGCCGTGACCGGTGCTAAAAAATCCAATCGCAGGAGGACGAAGAGCAAACCGTGATATTATTGTGTTTTTTTTTTTCTTGATCTCTTTTTTTTCATTGTTACAAAATACTATTAGTCCATCCGTAATCTTCTTACACCAGATCATTGCCCTCCACATATGGATAATTCACGCATCTCCTGCAGCACACCCTCTACTTGCGCGTCCAGCTGCCCTGCCGCGTAGTCGTCACGGACTTTATCGTCGAAGTACTGCTGTACGCCGCTCAGCTTCTCGTAGCCCTCCTCAGCGAACTTGCACTGCATGCGAATCATGGCTTCGAAGCTCGGATCGAAGTACGGTACGCGCAGGTCGAGTAACGCGGGGAGCTCAGCGATCAGTTGATCATTAAGTACGTCGAAAATCTGATCGAGGGCAGGGTGAATTGCCGCAAACCGTAGAGGATCAAGGTTATGAACATACCTCTTTTGTTTCGTCGTTCTCTTGTTGTGCTTTCGGCAGCTTTGTGGGGTCGTCTGAAGGCTTGTCGATGAGCTTGCGCAGGCGCGACCGAGCAGCGTCATAATCGAGCATCTGGGAAACAGGCCCTCAGTTCGAAAGTTGAATTGTGGAATAGATCGTATATACCTTCTTATTCCGTTTCGCGATATGTTCGTTTACTGTCGGGAAATATGCGCACATTTTTCCTACAGGTTCCGAAATGGCACTACGGTATGCGGTCTCCTAGATATACCGAATACATCCACGTAAGGCGACCGAAGGATGGAAAAAAAGAACCCACCAGGTCCTTTGTGATCCCGCTGTCCAACTCCTCTGCTGCTCGCCGATAGGCATGCGCAGCCATGGCACCGTCAGATGCACGATCCGATGCGCCGTAGAAACTTTCTAAATTATCCGCAATATTGGTTTGGGCAACCGACATGCCTATATAGGAGTTCGCCAAACGTCCATCACAAATATATTTCGATGACAAATGGGAAGGACAAAAGGGGTATATTGGAACAACACGCACCGTGCATCGCATCCCAGTATGCTTTGCTGTCCTTCTGTAAGGCTTGGCACTCTTTCTCGTATCTATGAGAAAGTTAAAATCGCAGGATCAGGATGCTACGCTGGCAGAGAAAGGAAGACAGTGACGGAGCATACTGTTTGTACTTGGCCTCCTCGTCCATGAACTCCCGGTCAACGGTACGCTCGACCTGTCCAGTCTTCTGGAGCAGCTGCAAGAAAATTATAGCACAACATAGCTATTCATGCGTTACTAAGAGTACTTACCGTCGTCCCCGCACGATTCACCGACTTCTTGAAACTGCGCGTGCACATCGAGCATTCATGCAAATGTGACCATATTGGACAGATGGAATCGCACGGAAAGTTGCCATGAGGAAGCGCTCAAGACCAAGACAACGCAAAAATATGCGTACCCGGACCACGACATGGCTGTAGTGTCCTCTTATATATGTCGGTTGTTGACGATGTGGCGCTGTCCCGACCGTGACCAAGCTAACGGATTCTCCAGTCCAGAGCAGCGCTCAGTCCCCTGAGATGAGAAGAGAGTGTGTAATCCAAAGGCAAGGCGGCGAATTGAGAAACCAGAATGCAAACGCTCGAACTCCAGGAACTCAGTCGAGTGAACGTGTGAACAGTTGCTCAGTCTAACAAGCGTGCACTCCAGCGTCTGGCAATGCTGCAGTGATGGATGACACAATCGGATAACCGCGGCTGCTTTCGGGATCTGTTGCCTTTTCCAGGCTCAACAACCATCAAAAAATACACCAAGGCAGGCGAGAAAAAAAAAGCATCCGTTTGTCAGTGACAACGACTTACTGGAATAGGAAATCAACCAGATGCGGAATCATTTTGTGAATTGGAAGAAAATGCCTTCAAAGATATACATATGGGGACCTACACGAACAAGCAAGGTAACAAAATAGATCACAGAAAGAAATACGACATCATTCTTCCATAACGGCCTCGTCACCAGACTCCAACAGAGGCAGCACTGCAGGATGTCCAGCCGTCGTCGTCCACAGCTGACTCCACTTTGGATAGACGCGCTTGTACAGCGACATGCAGACGGTGTCCATCTGGTTGATAGGCCCGTCAAAGTACGCTTTGAAGTACCCATGCGTGCCCAGCGACTCTCGGATATGGCCAACGCGTCCGTGCTTCGTGTGTAGTTGGATGGGCTTGAAGTATTGGACATCCTCTGTAATCGCATTGCGACAAGGAGTCAAGTGCCATTTGTGTGAGGGCGAGGCATGGACGTACCGGGATTGAAGAACATGTACCGCACCGTCGCAGTCTTTTTGTGCACCTTGAACGGGTGGCCCGTTAGAATGACGCGCTTCGCGATGATGCGTGTCGTGTCGGGGTTCAAGAACGTGCCTGTTGCCACCAGCTGAGGCGCTGCAAACGAGCATCAATGTCTGCCCACAACTCTGATATGTTACATTCAAATACCTTGCACGTCGTCTGTTTCCCGCAAAAGCACACACGACTGCCTCCCGAACGTCACCGGCCCGTACATGGTCGCCACGTTCGTGACACCGTGCCGCAGGTATCGATCGAATCTGTGTACGTTGTTGGGGCCCTTGCCACCGCCCCGTGTGTGCTGGCTGTAAATTGGATTTACGCGGAGTCGCCGCGGGCCCACGCACAACACCAGGGGGTCCTTCACATCATGAATCAACAAGGTCCACGAAATAAACGGAGAGCTTCACCTTTGAACGCACAGGTCCATCATATTCAGTATTACGCTGCACGGTGAAGTGCAGGACAGTCGTTTTATGTTCGTGCTGGAGCAGGCTAAAAAGGGTGAACGGCGGCGCCACAACCGCGTCGCGGGGTACTCCGTGGAGGTGCACAGTTACGCGGACGCCGGGCTGCACAGATTGGCCATAAATTGCTTGTTAAGCCCGAAATGTAAGATAAGACAGGTCACGTCACACCTGTACCACAGCTGGATCTTTCGCCGCGCGCTTCTGCACGCCCCGCTCCGTGCGCTTGAAGTCTTCGAACTGGAATATCCGCGCATAATCAAGTGGCAGATTCTCGTACGGGTCCCATGGGCTCGTCCGGAATGAACGCAGACCGCGGAACCGCTGGAACCGCTCGCGCGCAGGTATATGTTGCGGTGTGTCCATCTCGTCCGGAAATTGCAGATCGTCGGCCTCTTCGCGTTCGCGGTTTCTCCAGCTCTGCAGTCTGCGGGATATGGTGTTAATCGGAGAAGTAATACCGATTAAGTATATTACGTTGAGGTAAAAAGAAAAATACCGGGAGGGGGCAAACATTAAGAAGACTACACGTACTGTTTTTCTTCCTCCTCTTTGTCTAGGTCCTGGAAGACGACACTGCGATGGCTGTCCATGTCCACATCCATGTCATGGTCCATGAGAACATCTTCTTCGGCATCATCACCTTCCTTGTCCATCGCGGCATCCGACCCAGCGTCCCCGTCCGCAGAAACGAGATCGTCGTCCGACAAGAGGTCATCGTCATCGACGATCCATGCCGCCTGATATTCACTCATCCCGCGCGGGAGCCGCCGCACAGCGTGCGACGTCATGCCGTTGTGAGTACCTGGTAGACCATCCGCGTCACGTGGAGGCTCGTCCTCCTGCACACCGACACCGCGCATCTCCTCTTCTGTCGGCCACGTCTGCTCGTTAGCCATGTCGTCTGGGTCGTTCCGCGAAGCGAGGGACTCTGAGGACGATGGGTCCGGCTCGGCGAGCACCTGCGGCTCGACGTCCATGTCGCCATGGCGCACACATGAAGCTGCGGATAGAATCTACGTTTAAAATAAGTTCCAAGTTCTGCAACTAGAAAGGATGTGACAAAACAAAAAGCTGAAGACAGACGAATGGAAGTCGTGGCCTACCTTTGAAATTTGGAAATCACCGTAGTTAGGAAGGTGGATGAGACGATTTGCAGAAAGCGGAGCGCCGCGAACGACGCCGCTGACAGCGAGAGTGCCAGAGCTCGTCTGCGCACCGTCGGCGTCAGCAACCCACTCACACTGCTCGCCCAGCAGCCACGCGCGGCCTTCGCGCCAACGCACAGGCTCGGGGCAGCCCTCTGCAAGTGCGCGGACAGCGCTAATTCGATCGGCCGCAATATGAAGATCGAAGACACGCTTTTGATTAGGCACAAAGTATTGGATGAACGAGAGCAGGGACTTGAGGATACCGGGACGTGACTTGGCGTCGACCTCCTCAGATGGTGCAACAACCGCGACGACGTCAGGGAGACCTTGAGCCTGCAGCGTACGTAGTAGCGTATCTCCCCATTCATCGACCTCGGCTGTGGGTGACAATGCGAGGACGACATAATCGGCGACTTTGCACGCGTCGAGTGCCCCGTGGAAATCGCGATATGGCAAAATTATGAATTGTAGGGACGTTTTGAAGCGGTCGGCTCTAATTTTCCAGAGACCAGAGTCAGGACAATCATCCGAGGAGATATCTACAGAGCAAGCGAGGGCAGACGTGACAGATTTTTGAGAAATGTCATCAGAAAGCGGGACGACGGCGACGATGCGCGGAGCGCCGTCTGCGCCGCTGAAAATGCGAGTTGCAGATACGAGGGCAGCACGCTTGTGAGCCTGGACTTGTTTTGCAGCCTGGCGTCTGACATCGCGGTGTTGTGTCGCAGACTTGGACGAAGTCACTTTAGGTGACTGGCGCTGGACTCGACCTGAACGTTGAAATCAATCGAGATGAAATTTGCATGCCACAGGCTGGGCATTTGCACAGACCTTTGGCTGCATCTTTGAGGGCAGATTTGGTAGAATGTCTGGATTTGAATGGTTTATTTTGCTGTCCACAAATATACATCAGTACCAGCACAAGAACGAAGGAAGTTTGAGTGCATACCTGCTTGAGTGTCGGTCGATGGTGGTGCTGAGTAGCGTCAGGCATGCCTTCTATGCTTAAACACGTTGATATCGATGAGAAAGAAATTTTCAGAACCTGTCTGGCAGATATACAGCACATTGTTCTTTGGAACACCGATCGACGATCGGTGAAACAAGCACGTGACACCATTTGGCACCCACAAGAAAAGAACGATCTTTTACATCACAATTGACGAGAGTGGGATTCGAACCCACGCCCCGAAAGACCAGATAGGATGCTCATCTTATAAGCTGGTCTCCTTAGTCTGGCGCCTTAGACCGCTCGGCCATCTCGCCATACTACTCGTTCAGTATATCCCATATGTGTAGTATAGGTTTTCACAGAATGACTGTACTAATCAGCCTGTATCTAAGATTTCATTTCAACACCGCACCATAAGAGCTAACACGCTACAGAGGAAAATTCTGCCCAACACCGAAACAAGGACACGTATATACACATTGAATTTCGCTTACTCCATTTCCGGTGGAGGGGCACTCGAAGTTGTATTGTCGTCACGCTCCTTCCTGACAGCCTGCACGACATCATCCACACGTAGCAGCATGCGGGCCGCCTCGATGGCTGTTTTGAATGTTTGGATCTGTGCGAAATATTTGAGATGTGGCAATGCCAGGCGCCATCGTATGAAGAAACACACCTTCACACTGGCACTCTCGTAGAGTCCATACGTCTTCATGTCGGCAATCTTTCCGGTATTACCGTCGACACCCCATGAGTGCTCGCCAAGTGCGTGTTTTGCCTGAAGCACGCGTAAGATGGAGACAGCCGATATCAATGTGGCATGAAAAAAACGCACCCTTAGCTCAGTCAATACCCGGATAGCATTGCCACCGGAATTCTGAACAAGTGTTCTAGGAATCACTTCCACGGCGTCAGCGACGGCACGGAAGGGCCATGCCTCGACACCGCCACTCAGAGATTTGCTGGCCTGCTGCAAGCCGACGCTGACGGCCATCTCCGTTGCACCCCCACCAGGGCACAGATACGGGTTGAAAACGACGTTCCGTGCCACGTTCATCGCGTCGGCCAGGTTCCGGTCAATTTCATTGAGAATGTCCTTTGACGGACCGCGGAGCAGGATCGTGCATGCCTTGGGCGTTTCACACTCCGTCAAGAACGTGAAGTACCTGGGCAGGAGACGTTGTGAGACGACAGATATGTGACGTGAGAGAAGACTTACTCGTCGCCAATCTTTTCGATGTTGAAAAGCCCACACATAGTGCCAACGTCGGACTCTCGGAGATCCTCAATCCGGTTGACAATCGTTGCGCCAACGGCAAGCGCGATACGGTTATTGTCGGATTTGCGGACACGCCGAATCGCCGAGACGTTGTGCTTGACAAAGACGTGTTGGGCAAGGTCTGAGGATGGATAATGAGAACCCAACAAGTAAAGGGAATTACGGTCAAAATACCTGAGACACCCTTCTCCGTAATGACAAGGTCGGGCTTGAACTCAAGGATCTTCATGACCATTGCCTTCACTTGTTCTTCCTCAATATCCTGTGCACGCCCCCAGTCACCCTCCTTCGAAAACTCCATATTTGTCTGGCTTTCACCCTTCTTGTACTCGAGGGGGCAATCGAGCAGAACAATGCGCGGATTCTTTATCCGGCGCCGCATGTTCGGGTGTGTGATATCCTTGTTGAGCATGATACCATCCAACACACGGCTCTGCTCAATTTCGCCACCAGGAACTTTCTCAACACGTGCATAGCGCTTGATATCCACGCTCTTGATACCCGCACCCGTCACCACATCTGGGTCCTGCGCGACGATGCGCACCGCTTGTAGGGCGAGCGAGCACATGAGATCCGACCATCGCACGACAAACTTGGTCCCGATAGACGTTTTTATAAGCTTGAGCATCTCCTCGTCCGAGGACGTGTCGATGGGGATAGATATGCGCTGAATGATGGCCAGGGCCTCCTGCAGAGCTTTGTTGTACGCTGAGATGATGACCACAGGGTGGATGTCGCGTTCCAGTTGTTCGAGTGACTGAGCAAGGATTTCTCCGGCTTGAAAATAGACATCAGCTCGTATACAGGCGTACTTGACTAACAAAACTGACCAAGGATGATGACACTGGTCGTTCCGTCACCACATTCCTCGTCCTGCGTCCTGCTGAGCTCAATCATATTTTTTGCAGCGGGATGTGCTACATCGATCTCCCGTAGGATAGCATTTCCGTCGTTGGTCAGTCTGGACAATGGCTGTTCAGTGTACAGGGTGACATGCGATCATAATGGCAGGCGTACAAGATGCCGCCCATGGGATCCAGAATCATTTTCAGCATAGCCTTCGGGCCAAGACATGTCCGGATGACATCTGCCACAGTCTACAATGTGTGAGATGGTCAAATTACGGAGTCGCATGCATGGTAGAGAGTACCTTTGCAGCGGTGATGTTGGATATTTGCGCCTTTCGTCCTGACTGGCGCCCGGGCGCAGAATCTGCTTCAAATAAGGAAAACTCGGATGGAATGAAAATGCAACGCACTCATCACAAACACAGGTGTTTGGCCCGACATTTCGCAAGATTATGAACGAAGAGGCAAAGAAACTTGGAAAACTCGAGTAGCTAGTCCAGCGCTGTGTCCGATCAACGCCGATCACAGTCCGTTGCTTACGTAAGTCACTACACAGGACATCAATCGTGTGCTGCCAAAGCACACATTCATACAATTTCAAAGCAATTTTCATATCTTTACAAACACCAAATATTCTACTTTTACTTTCATCAGCCTGGTGATATTTGAGCGCTCCCAGTCACACATCTCACTGCCGAAAGCATTATGCCCGAAATAAATCTGTAATCCTCCTTTTGCACCATCAGCACATCGAGGCGACCCATCGAGGCGACCCAACTCAGAGCGATAACTGCCACACACATTCTCTTCCGATGACAGTAACAAAAGACGAGACATTCTCTGCTTTCCACAGCAATGCGAAACTGAAAGTCACCGAAACCTCAGACAGAAGAGCCATGACGGGATGAGAGGGAATGTACAGAAAACGTAGTGCAAATATAACTAATGCTGTACAATATCTACTCTTCCGGGACCTCAATCTCGCCATCGTTAATGGCGTCGATGACATCGTGTGGTGGTTGGCCGTCAATTGTGCACCCAATGCTCTGCGCTGTGCCAAGGATCTCCTTGACGGTACCAGAGAGCTCCTTAGCCAAGGATTTAGACTTCATTGTTCTTGCAATCTCGACGATCTCGTCGAATGTGATGTTGCCACTGTGCTTGATGTTTTTCTCTTTCTTGCGATCACGCGGCGGCTCTGCGATGTCATGTCAATTAGGAGCCAAACAACGCAATATACGAGATGCGAATGGCTTGAATGGATAGTACTGGCCAACAATGCGTACCTTTGAGTGCCTTAATGACAAGGGAAGATGCAGAGGGAACGACGGCGACGGTGGCTTGACGGTTTTGGATGGTTAACTGAACAGTTACCCGGAGACCCTTCCATTGTGAGGTGGCCTTGGCGATATCTTCACCAACCTTCTTGGGCGACTGCAAGCATATGAGCGACAACTCAGAAAATTAGTGACAATTCGCTGCGCACCAGACCGAGGGGACCAATTTTGGGGGCGAGTGCGGACGAAGCACCGACCTCACCACCTGTTGCCCGCAGGTAGATGATCTTAATTTCGTTGGGGTCCTGGACGTTCATATAGTCAGCGCGGACGACCTCATGAGAAGATGAAAACGAGTACAATCTTGGGGGCCATGTCGAACGAGTGTCAGGGGCGGGCTACAAGACGGGGAGTACTGGCGGCCCCGTCGTCGATAATCCAATGTGCAACTTGCAGATCGTGCGGCATCTCGGCATTGTCTGTATAGCTGCCACGGCAAATGCCGCGCGGGCCAGGCACAGTCAAGGCTGGCTCCGTTGTCGGTCCCGGATCAGCCACATGTCTCTCTGCTCCCGACCCTTTGTCATGGGTCTATGGAAGCTGGGTCAACGCGGGTGGAAATACCGCGCGCGTTCGAGGATGCTGGCAAGGACGACCTTGTCGTTCTCATCGGTGAGAATCTGCAATGAAAGATATTCCCTACAAAAGCGTAGTAACATCGTTGAAACCAAGCGGACATGCTCCAGCGCTTGATGGACCATAATGACCAAGTTCCCCTCGCTCCGTAGGTATTTTCGTTATCGTATAGACAAACACCTTTTTACGGGATTCACAGAGAAAATCTTTCACGATTCCATTCCAGGACACCCCCCAACATTTCCATCCTGAGCTATCTCAAGCGCGTTGTGCAATACACCACCGTCGAGGTACACATTTGCCCTTACCGTATCGCTATCGTCCCATCGCCCATCTTATCTTATTTTATTTTATTTTGCAGAAATCATGCCTTCTCATCGTCATGCACTACACGGACCAATTCTGTGCTCGCAATCCTTGGTTCTCCGTCACGTCCCTTTCTTGTCATCGCTTCGTCATCGCCTCAATCACCGTCGCTACCAAATTCTTCTGTGACATCCAGAGCACAAACAAACGTCTAGCTAGGGTGGGGGGTATACCTGTTCATGAGCTCAATCACCTGGAATGGAAACTTTTGCTGGGGCTTGATTGGAAACTTACGGTGAGTCCTATATCATTATTGTGAGTCTTTCCTGCCGCTCTCTGACATTTCTTCGCCAGTGTACGCGAGAAATACTTCAGGAATACTACGTGAACCTGGTTCGCAGTTGTGGCTCCAGGCAATACGTGTTGGCTCCTGCTCCCACTGTTGCCCCTTTGATAGAAGACACAGATGTCTTCATGGCTTCGCGGCCGGCATCACCGGTGGCTCGTCACGTACCACCAACTGAGGTCTCGGCCATACTCGTGGATCCGAGTGTCGCCCAATTTCAACCGGCTTACGCAACCATCGAGCAGAACGTCGCTTTCGCCGAGTTGCAACAACACCGACAAGCAGCAGCTTAGGCCGATCAGCATTGAAGTCTACATCTATTTCCTCATCACCTACATTCCACGCATGCATTTCTCAATGTTTTTATCTGTGCACTTTTATCACTATCTTCTGTATCATTTGAGCCAGTGTCAATACGTGAATTCAGCTCTTGTATCAACAACCTATATATAAATCTGAGTACGGACCTTAGATACCTAAAAATATGTACTTGCATGGTGTGTACATCGACTCTCGTCGCACCCCGTAGCAAACAGCTTGGTTGGATTATGAATTTATCAGCCACGTTCAAAAGTTTTTCTAGATATATATATATATATATATATATTTTTTTTTGATATCACAAATTTTACGGCCATGCTTGGTATGGGAACTTCTTCGGAACTCCCATAACAGGCAATGCCTGACTGTGTGTTACAGCTCCGAGCTATCGCGTTCCCAAACTCTCACAGACACCGATTCTTCCAAGGTTCATCTGCATGAAGATTCGTACCAAATAATACCATTTTATCCCATCTGTTAAATTGGAGGTGACCTGCACTGCGTGGTTATGTCTACGGACACTAGTGACGTTGCTACTACCCACGAATCCAACGTGCTAGACGGCACGGATATCCACGACTTTGACGATAACTATACAGATAAATTGCTTGACGACTCCGAGCCTCCATTAAGCTCGAAGCCGTCTCTCAATTCGGTCGCCGCGCGTCCCTCAAGCGGACGTTTTGCTCCTGGCGTGACTGGGAATCAACCACCTCGCCGCTGCACGCTATCCTTACAGTCGAAACCGCCCGCCTACAACAAATTTCTACTCTACGAGAACCGTCTGAAGTTCTTTATCATCGCTTCTGATGCTGCCGATTCGAGACATCGCATTCTCAAGATCGACAGGACTTCTCAAGAGGACCTCATTGTGGTTGATGATGGGGCCGAGTATACAGGCAGACAGATGAGCGCCATGCTCAAGATGCTTGACGACGGAAATAAGCCCCAGGGTGGTCTAGGAAAGCCTCGCGTATTCTACGGTATCGCAGGCTTCATCCGATTCACCGCTGGTTGGTATATGATCATCATCACGAAGCGACAAATTGTGGCGCTCCTGGGTGGTCATTATGTTTTCCATTGCTCTGGCACGGAAATGATCACAGTTCCGTACAATCATAAGATAGAGCGTACAAGTGAGGAGCAACGCCAGATGGGCATCTTCAAGCAAGTAGACATGTCGAACAACTTCTATTTTAGGTGCCCTTTGTTTATTGTGTCGTGCGTGTTTGGTGTTCACCAGTCATTCCATAGTTACACGTACGATTTGACGAGCACTCTGCAGCACAACCTGACCGGTTCTGCCCGTCCGATTCAAGAAGGAACTTGGCCGTTCAACGACCGTTTCGTGTGGAACTTTCACCTCATGACTGCGGCTTTTGCCAACGAGTCTAAGTTTCCTCTCAACATGCATTGGTTACTTCCGCTCGTTCATGGTCACGTTGATCAAGCTAGTACGTTACGGATTTTGTCCATCGTTGGGAATTTATTTATTTGGGTCGTAGAGCTCACTGTCGTGGGTCGTGTTATATTTATAACTTTAATTGCACGTCGCTCGCGTCATTTCGCTGGCGCACGTTTTCTCAAGCGCGGCGTGAACGATGAGGTACGCTGTGTGGATTGGTGGATACATCCTGAAATTCACTCAAAAGAAAGGGCAATGTTGCAAATGAAGTGGAGACCGAACAAATTGTCTCTGAAGCGTTGACAACGGCATTCTATACCTCCGCTCCGCATAAGGATGACAGCTACGCAAGAAAACCAAGCCCCAACTATACAAGCTATGTTCAGGTAAATACACTCTTCCAATGATGGATGCTTTTCAAGAGCGTGGCATGTAGTATCGTGGAAGCATACCAATCTACTGGACGCAGGAGGCGACCAGCATGAGCGTCAAACCGCCGATCTCTAGTGCGTTAGCTTATTATTTGGTAGTTGTTTTCAGCTCATCAGGTGTCAAGTCAGCGTCGTCGACCCATTTTACTCGGCGGCAGCGCGTCACTTTGACAACCTCTTCTTGCGCTACGGTACACCGATAATAATTCTCAATCTTATCAAGCGACGCGAACCCGTTCCTCGTGAGTCAAAGCTATTGGACGAGTATACCCAGTGCTACGAGTATCTCAACCAATTCCTCCCCAAAAACAAGAGAATGGTGTATCATGCTTGGGACATGTCACGGGCTTACAAAGAGTACTGTGCAATTTATTGATTGTAGTTTCGCGTTGCTGACGTCTTACATAGGAAGAACTATGATGTCATAAGCTATCTAGAAGATTTGGCGGAAGAGTCGATCCAGATGACCAGCTTTTTCCACTCAGGACCGGAGCCATATTCTCACTATCTACAGGGGCGAGAGACGTGAGTAGGAGTCATACATCTTTCGGAGAGTTTGTGTCTCATGTCATCGTTTTCCATGGACAGTCATGACCCCCCACCATGGCGGAATACAATCTCTCTACAAAATGGAGTTTGCCGAACAAATTGCGTTGACTGTCTTGACAGGACCAACGCAGCACAATTCGTATTCGGGAAGCGTGCGCTTGGACACCAGCTCTATGCTCTGGGAGTCGTCGACAGTCCTAACTTGTCGTTTGACTCGGACGCAGTCAATATGCTTACAGAAATGTATCACGACCATGGAGATAGTGAGTGTTGGACAAGATATTTTATTCTGCCCTTTCATCGCGCTGCTTCTAGCACTTGCCCTGCAATATACCGGAAGTGCCCTCGTGAATCGCGTTGAGACGTATCGTCGGATGCCGCATTGGAACAGTCACTCCCGGGATTTAATAGAGAATATGAAGCGTTTCTACGCGAACTCGCTGTTGGATGCAGACAAACAGGCCGCAATCAATCAGTTTTTGGGCATACCTGCAGAGCGCCCATGGAATCGTACGCCAGTGCGCTCGGGTTATCGACAATGGTTCCATCCAGAGCACCTCGAGACGGCTTATCCAATCGAGGAATGCACGCAAGCTCTCCGAGCCTATGTCAACGACAAAGGCGACTTTTGGATAGAATACTATCGCCCGCTCTTATTCACCAGTCTTCGCCAGCACTTTACATTCGGTATGAATAGCACGCTCAAACTTCCTGGGTTTGTTTCTCCGCTATTTGTGTTGATTCTGAGCAAGCAATAAATATTCATCCACAGTAAAACAGCGAAGGATATTAATGCAAGCCCATTCGAGGAGCACGAGAACCCCTTCCGACATCGTAGACCGATGTTCGATCTCATCTCACCTTTATCGGTGTTCTTATTATTCATTTTATTTACAGGGTCATGCAACGACTCGCAGCCACAGCCTCGTTCGCTCCTCCGCTTCGGCAGAGACCTCGAAACAAGAAGCGGGCTAAATTCATCGTTCCGCCCGAAGCCCGGCACTCCATCGTTGAAGCTGAACAGCCAAGACGGCACCTTCCTGATACCTGCACTGAAGTCATAGCCCAACGCAAGCTCGCGCCTTTTGTTCCCGAAGATGAGGTATTGCAATATCGAGGGTACGCAACGAGGAAGCCGATCATGAGCGCGAGACTTTTTTTTTTTGGCTTACCTCGTTTGTTCAGATACATCGATCAAACTCAAGAACTCATGGACAAGCCCATGCGGCAAGGGAAAAATCGAGATAGGATGATCTTTGTCGCTGCGGTGGCTCTTGCAACAGGGGAAGAGCACCATGAATACGTTGTTCCGCCGGAGTTCACAGCCTTTGTCGAGAAGGGTGCCAGATGCTCCGATGGCGATACGTGGGCGACTCTTCTCCCGATACAGGACGATTATGAACGCTGGTTGGACGATGGATTGGGAGCATACGCATTAGACTCTTGACGGTTTTTTACATGGTTATAGTATATATATTTGGACTGGTGTCTTTATTTCATGATTCTATCTCATGTCCTGTCCACGAATACTCAAGCCGTTGACTGCAATTCGAGTCCTCATTGGAGCGGCATCAGCGGCCTTCGCGCTTATCTGAGGGAGATGTTTTGTTCGCAATAACTGTTCGTTTGAAATCTGCAATGAATCGTCCTGGCTCTCAAGCGACTCCTCACGGCAACTTTCCAGTCCGACAAAGCTCCGTTCAAAGCCGGATCCATGCAACGGGGCATCTCATCACGCTGGAAGTGCATCACTTTAGACTGGGGCGTACATATCGGTCGTATTCCCAGGGTCCTATAGTACCCGTCTTTTGCTGGCGCCCCCAACGAGTTTTTAAGGAAGTTGTTTGTTTTTATAAGAACTATCTATGTTACCAAGGATTAGAAGTTCTCATCGGCTTTTTGGGGTATATGCTATACATCCGTATTGAGTGGACGTCGCTCTTCCTCTGCGTAATTCTTCCATTCGGGTATCGATGAATTGTCTGGATCCTGGTTTCAACGAAATGTATCAGCAGACGAACGTCAATAGCAGATGATTCGACCGTTATAACTTGCAGAACTCTGTAGAAATTAAGAAATAAGAGAAACATCACACTGACCATTGGAGACACCAACTCGACACCTCGGGTGAGCGGGGAACCATGACGCGAAAGCGATCGGCTGTTGAGAGCGCCCAGAACGGATATGCTTTGCACTATCAACTCGATGAGATTGACGATATTCCATGAATGAATCAGAGAAACCTCATTTGACTGTACCTCTTACAAGCATGACTGAAAGTCCAAACACACGGATGAGTTGTGCTCAACAAAGGAGCAGGAGCAGATCAACACGTACAGTAAAACACCACACTTATTCCAGTGTTTCGAAGGACGATCAGCTATAGGAAATCGTCTTGTCTACAGATAGCAATGGCTCCAAATGGGAGGCAGTACGCACAATTATGAGATGCACCACCGCTACGATGCTGAAAAGAAATTGTTGAACACGTCTTCAGGCCTGAAAATTTTTTTGTTCACCTTGGAAACACGCCAATATTGGCGCAATATGCAGCGAAACGAGACAAACGGGTAGACCTTGGATGTGAAACCAACAGCGTGGGCACAAAATGGCATCAACTTCAGTTGGCGAAAAGTGGGCATGAGGTCAATGTAAATACCCTTGCAGAACGTCGTGCTCGCGGTCCGACAATTTGACAACAAGTATTGTGATCAGTACGCAGCCGCCGGCATCGAACGTCGCTAGCGTGAGCTGATACGGCCATAGTAAATGCAGTTCCGCATATGGCGAAAATCTCGAGCTACAAAAAAGTATGACCTTCAATATCCCCGGATCCGGTCGGCAGACAGACAGTATTACATTTTTATGCACGCGACTTATGATTCTGTGAGCACAGCAGCTTCAAACCGACCAGAAACCAGATTTACTCAACACGGAAACTGAAAGATGACGGCACCGATGAGAACGAGCTTTCGTTGCAAGGATAACCGTAACACGCACTTAGTTGTATTACTATGAGAAGCCCCTTTCAGAAAAAAAAAAGTTAGATAACAGATTGTTTACTTGACAGATAGTCGTACCAGAGGAAGGGCTGGAAGAGTGCGACGCTTGCTCACTGGCGTGGATTTGTCTCAATGTCACGGTGCAACGGCAATACGGGAACTCACGCGTCCGTATACGATTTAGATAGAATCTGAAAATCATGAATCAATCGCAACCACGCTGAAGAAAGAAAGGCTCACAATTGTGCGAAGAATTTGGGGATGGCCTGCATGACATGTGTTAGGCGAACCAGGAAAGGTAACAGACAACACTCACATCCGACAATATGATGGCCTTCATGAAATTCCTTTTCAGCAGATGATAGGTAAGGAGGAAACGAGACCGACCGGAACGATCCTGCGACGAATTATATCGTCTTTGAGCTCCTCAAAGAAAAAAAAAGAGACATACCAAGTTATTACTGATAGATATTCGGCATGTGCATAGTGCGTCACCGTTGCCTCGTATACTGGTGATTTAAGTTTGGTGGATCAATGTTGTAGATGGTGACAATGCTCCCTTACCGGCGTATGATATGAAGACTTCATGTAACAGATTGAACAGGCATATACTTGCGACCTGCGGAAGCCGAATCCGCGTCTGACAGCAGTCACGTGATGGAGCGAGTGTGTGCGTACCAGCAATTTGACCAATCTATAATCCTTTGGAAAGGCGTGATAAAATATCCACGTCTGAACGCCGACAACTGCAGGGAACGAAAAGTCGGACCTAATTAGTATGTCGCATGACCAAATAGTATTGAGCAACGAACCTCCGAGGAGCCTACAGGATCACTATCGCTCAGTATTCATACACCACGAAAGGCGCAAGACGCACAAAGTAGCGAGAAGGGTTGCCACGAGAAACACTCCCAATCTGCAGAAGGCTCAAATTAGGCCGAACGACACACAACCCAGGTACACGTACGTGTCGTGCAATACGTAGACGAACGATGTCATAGTAGGCGGCATTGCCGGGCAGTCGAGACAGAAAAAGAACGACTAACTGAGTGGTTGGAGTCCAAAAGAGCGAACGAGTGTGTTACTGCGGGCCCGGGTATAGAGGACCTAAAGAATGGCGGGTGCCCCGTCGGTAACCACATTCTTGGCAAGGTAGTGCGCAGCTTCCATGCGCTATCTTCCATGATGGGCGTCTGAGATCTGAATCCGAGTCCGAGTCCGAGTACCCGGCGCCGATCAATTTCCACAAACGTAATGGATTGGAATTTTGGAATCCGCCAATTCCACAGCGGCCTCCGACCAGAGTCGTTAGACACCGCTGCGGAGAACGGCGACTCCCAAATGTGGCAATCCAGAGATAATAACCCACGTGCTCTACCACAGATACACAACTCATCCACAAAGGTCCAAAGGACGGGAGAGAAAGATCAGCTGCAGACTTGCAGTAGGCGCCCCATATGTAGTAAGTACAATATATGCATATGTACACGAATGCAAAAGAAAAAGGAGAATGATCTATGATTAAATATTAGTCCAATCAATCATGAATTGGCGCGAGGACAGCAACGACCATGAACAAGGTAACTCTCTATGAAAGCATGGGAAAGGTTCTCGGGAAAGAGAACAGAAGCAAAGAAACGCATATAGGCAAACATTTCCAAAAGCGGCACCCAGCAGGTAACACACCCGCTCATTTATCCAGACCCCGAGAACTCAACACGCCGATCGCTTGGCGCGAACGGCGTCGATGCGCTTCCAACTGTCCTGCAGGGGATTGGCTGGTTGCTTGCCGGGGTGTTGGACACCATATCCAAGTAGGCCCATGTGAGCCATGGCGTATGGTGGAGGGAGAAGGGGGTGTGCAGGAGCGTCGCCTGCCTCCAACTCGTAATCAACAGGTCGAAATCGCACCCTATAATGGCGGAACGGGTTACTGACACCCGCCGCACCATATGGGAGCTGCGCAAGCGACGAGATCGCTGCAGATGAAGTTGACATGAGTGAGATAGTCCGTGCACGCGATGGTCCGCCTGCATAGGCCGTCCTTCCACTTTTCATTGAATACCCACTTGAGATGGATGAGCGACGCCCAGGCTCGTACGAAGAATCTGGGGAGGCCGAGGTAAGCTGGGCGTTGACGTTCAAAGGAGCAACAGCGCTTGTGGGATGATGCTCTTCGTCCTGATAACAGGCGTCGTCAAGCGTATGCGACTGTGCACGGATAAGGGGGTGGGGACGTTTAAGTACCAAGTGAGACGATATGATCGAGGAAGGGCGAGACGATCTAGCGGGTCGGGCGACAAAAGGAGAGCCAGGTGTGTGCGGCGTTGGGGGCTGGGTAGCAGCCTGGGCTACGCTGTACGGACGGTCATCATCCTTCTGACCAGGTGACGTTGGAGCAGATTGCGATTGGCACTTGGGGAAATCGCGCGGCGTCACAGGACCATTGGATGCCGGGGGATAAGGCGGTTTGTCCTCGAATTTGACAGTGCCGATCGATGCCTTAGCTCGGGGAGGTGCGTGCTTAGCCTGCTTGCGCGACACGTCTACTTTCAACGCGGGTTGCGCCAACACGGTACCATTAGCGCCGTCATTACGAGAACCGTCGGGAGGCGCGTGCCTAGACTCAGCCTTGCCGTTCACCTTGCGGTTCTCCTCCCAGTTCACAGACGGCGCAGTTGTAGATGTGCTGCTGACCCACCCGTCTTCCTCTTCCTCCTCGTCATCGGAATTTGATGCTAGCGTAAAATCCGACTTCGGCCTCTTAGCAGCTAATGCCGATTTCACAGCCTTCCGCGGAGCATAATGCGCTGTGGAATGATTATCTACATGTTCCTTGGAGCGCACCCGATTCGCAGATACAATGCGGTTGCCCGACGACACTCGATGAGGGGATCGGGCTCTCGTCTGGCAAACATACGGTTATCTTGCTGTCGCGTGCGAGGCGTAAGATAAGCTCCGTACCTCCTGCAAGTGCGCATGCTTCTTCCCTACCGTTGCGGCGTTGATGTTCGACGAGGTGAGCTGGAGATTGACATGGCCAACAGGGCGACCGGACAAGCCCGTACGCGACGAGTGGGTGCGTTGAAGGGAAGGACGGTGTTTCGGAGGCATGATTGAAAAAAGGGAATAAATCCACACAAACACACAAATAAATACAAATCAGTACAAAGCCAAAGGATGGCAGAATAAGTGGGTGCCGTCGACCTCGATGTCGAACGAAGCGTTGGACCTGGAAGCCAGGAAACGAGGAAGCGGTTGAAAGCAGATTCACAAGCCAACTCGTGGTCATCGTCCGAAAATGGCAATCTCCATTACGTAAGCCATTATTCGACGACACGCTTTCCCCCTCAACAACTCATCGACTTCCACGACACGACCCCGGTGGTGATAGTTTTCTCGACAAACGTTGAGCGTTAGCGATTTTCGCCCTCTTCTCTTTTGTTGCATATCGATTCTAGTGTTTGCTCAACAATGTGGCTCAGCGACTCGCAGAGTGTGCCCTGTACTGCTCTTGTGTGTGTGAGCGCTGTTGACATGGCATGCCTTTCCAGAAATTGGTGTCGCGCTCACGACGTTTGGGGTGCTCTTCATGATGTTGGGTATTATGCTCTTCTTTGACGGGGCCTTGCTTGCGCTTGGAAACGTACGGCTTGTGTCAAGGGAAGACATGGTTGCAGACTGATATTTCTTCGGCTCGCCCTTTCCAGGTCTTGTTCATCTCTGGTCTCACGTTGATCATCGGCATGCAAAAAACCTTCTATTTCTTCGCGCGAAAACAAAAGATCCGAGGGACGTTTTGTTTCTTTGGCGGCATTCTGCTCGTCTTCTTCAAGTGGCCGTTCGTGGGGGTCATCCTAGAGGCATTCGGTTTCCTAAACCTCTTCGGGTATGCACACTACACATTATAGGTTGAGCCGTTCTTTAAAGTCTCCCTCAGGGACTTCTTCCCTGTCATAGTCACGTTCATGCGCCAGTTGCCCTTCATTGGCAACCTGTTATCCCTGCCCTATGTAAGAGATGTAGGTCCTGTCCGATTTTGGGGTTTCCTCCGTATCCTTGACCGTAATCCCTATAGGTTGTAGATCGTATGGCAGGTTCTCGTACGTCGGCCGTATGAACTATGAACTTGTCCTGCAACATGTCTGTGTGTACTTATGCGTATTCCTGATCCTCATTGCCTCATCATGCAAAAATGAGTCCAGAGAGCTGCCGTTCCCAGAGGGCTGTCGTTCGCTGACTTAGCAACAGACCGATAATCTAAACACCAGGACCATGCAAATCATGAACTGCACGGGAAACCTGACCCCTACTTTTCGTTGGAGTCTTCTTCGCCACTACCGGGACTTCGGCGCTGCTTCCAGGCAGACCATTTGTTGCTACCAAGTTCTCGAGTTTTCTCTGCCCATGCTTTGGGGTTCCTTTGCTGCTCTGACAATAGCCCAGTAACCTAACACAAGTGTCAATGGAGTTCACGGTATTTCTCTTTACAGGCCACACACCCGTCCCCTGACTGAGGCGAAGACACGCTTGGTTTGGAACCTCGCTTGTTCTGCAAAGTCTTCAGCCTGGGTCACGACTTTGTCAAAGTCCGCTTGTGCTAACGCCTGCCGCACTCTCTCAGGTGCTCCAGTTGTGTTGACACCGAGATTGAATAGAAGGGTAGTTTTTTCGGCGAGAATATCTGAGATGCGACGGGCGGTTGCAGCCGTGTCACCATCGTGCGCCTTGATGACTTCGACAATTTTATCCTGTGCATCGAAAACGATGACATTCGCCTCTTCACCGTGCTTGTCGACAATCTCATCCATCTCATCGAATGCGCGATCGACTAGCAGCCCACTACCCGGGATTACTGCGACATACGACTTGGCGGCGCTACGGAGGAAGGTCATTGCTGTTGTACGCCGTTGTCGGAGTTCTGCGGCCTTGGGGTTGGAGATGAAGTTGGTGAAATATGCCTTCGTGCTTTTCATCTTATCGATGGTTTGCTTCAGCGAAGAGAAATGGTAGTATGCATATGCTTGTTTTTCGATGCTCATTTGTTATTGTTGACTCGTGGACCTAACGCCGTATATGTTGCTCACCTGCCCCGCACACCACAAACCCTCCCACGACGCCGCTCAGAACGTGAGAACTAACGTCGCCAATTGTCCAAAGGATACGACGAGTGGCCGCTGAAAGAAACAAGAATTATTTAATTGTCGTGTAAGGCTCGACGTGCTGAGCTGGCTCACGTCTTGGGCCATGAACGTTCACATTCAGATGTTGCCTCGGTATAAACTTGATACTCCGACTGGGAGAGACTCCAGTAAGTGGGATACGAAGAGGCATTTGCGATGCAGCTTGAGTTCACACTCAACCACCGCGACCCTTGTCCGTTTCAATGTACTTTTGAATGAGCTCGGCGAGGCCTAACGCGTCGACACGGCCACTAAGTATGTGCGTGCAGGTGATGGCCGATCACGGCATCCTCTGTCAATCAATCAATACGACTGATCTCAGTTTTCCCCCTGAACTGATGTCTGTTCTAAGTATCTTCCCAGCTCAATGCTCCGAGTTGCTCTCTTATTGTCTACGGCCTTGAGTCTGTATCTCATAGAACCTGGAAGAAGCAACAAAACAATTGACTCAAGCCATAGTAATTGCGGACCATGGAGCGAGTACACTTCCAGCAAGAGCAGATGGTGGCCGAGTTAAAGGACTTGCGGGATAAGGGCCTGTTCACTGAGGTATTTATTCAGTGTATAGTTAGCACTATGTTTTCTTCACACAAGAGTCGCAGAGAGAAATCAAAATAATCATTGAGAGGCGAACTCAGTTTGAGACCGCCTTAGTTCGTCGGGTAGCCAAAAAAGCCGATTTCCTGCGATACTTGCAGTACGAAATGGGCTTGGAGAGGTTGCGTCGCCTCAGAGCGGATCGACTAGGTCGGTTGTATCAATTTTTGGCTTTTCTTCTCATTCAGACTTGCACACCCAGGTCTTAAGGGTCCACATACGGTATCTGATCACAGCATTGTGAAGCGCCAGTACGCTATATATGAGCGTGCTGTGAAAAAGTTCAAAGATGATGTCCCCTTGTGGGTCGAATACATCAAATGTGCACGAAGAGAAGGCGCCTCTGGCCTTGTCGGTAGGATATGCGCACGGTTTGTCCATTAAAGAAAAGCAGTTTCCAGCGATACTGATTACATAACAGGGGGTTGGCGATGCATCCTCTATCAGCACCGCTCTACATCCTTGCCGCCGCGCACGAACTGGAAAACAACCACAGTCCTGAAGCAGCGCGCGCATTATTACAGCGCGGGGTGCGCATGAATGGTGAAAGTGTCAGTCTCTGGTGCGAGTACGTCAAGATGGAACTTAGTTATATTGAGAGCATGAGGCGGCGATGGCAAGTGCTTGGTATTGCCGATAACAACGCAAGCAAGGGCGATGAACGCTCTAATCCGCCGGACATCGCCGAGGGCGAGGAAGGGTTTGTTCCCCTTGACGCTGATGACATGGACGTGGACGAAGCTGCCACTCAAAATGATGTCGCCGCGGCTCGCAGAGAAATCATGTCTGGCGGTATTGTGAAGCAGGTGATTGACAGCGCTGTCACCGGTTCGTCGTCATATTTCTATACTCAGTACTTCTCTCGCTGATGATTTCATCTTCAGCTTGTCCCAAGAGAGAGCTGTACGACTTCCTGATGGACACCATTATTATGTATCCGACGGCGACGGAAGTTCGTGATGGCGTACTGGATAGCCTCTACGACGCCGTGTGGCGCGCGGGCGAGGGCAAGGCTGCTGAACAGCCGTCTACGTCTTCCAGTCGACAGACTGAGATAGAGCAGGAGGAGCGTGTTGGTTTTGTAGCAGCACGCTATGTCCACGTGGGCATGCAAGGCCTCCAACTGGTGAACGGCCTTCAGAAGGCGTGCGAACGGTGTAAGCCTATGGAAGGCTTCAAGTCATGGGCTACCAAGACTTGGCTCGAAAATGGCTACCTCGACGGCCAGGATGATCTCAAAGAATACGTCGAGCTTATGGTAAATTCGCCCAAAGGAAAACGGCCATGACCTCGAAGTCAATCTGTATACGTTCCAATCGTTTGTTCATACATTGCACGTAGCTCTCGTATTTTACAAATTCACTCCATTTTGTGTAAAGTCGTATTTCCATACTGGCATGGAGAGATCGCGATTGCAGAGTTTTGAAGAGTGTGCGAAAGATAGACAGATATATTGGATATGGGTATATGTGGATGCTGCCAGTGAAGATAGTACTTGGTACATGGGACAGGTACTGAATCCACTTGGACCACGAGAGCGGAAACGTTGAATTCTACAACATTGGGATGTCCAACATGTCATAAAATACTTCCTTTAAGGGACATTATTAGCTTCAGAGAGATTTCTTTGCCGCTCTGCGTAATCATAACGATCTTGTGCCCCGAAGTCAATTTTCATGCCCATAGCCATGTTAAACTGCAATTCGCAAATATGCGTTCCTTTGGCGCGCCAACTGTCCCCGCTGTGCGTGGGGTCTAAGTTACAAAAATTAGCAAGAAAAAACAGACAACGTCAACGCACGTTGCAGTGCCATAGATGTCGTCCCCTTCTTGGCGAACAAGTCGCACACACTGGTCTTCGTTGCTCCTGGCATCGTAAATCCAGACAGTCATACCAGAGTACACTTCCTGGAACCCATCTTGATCAACGAGCCTGTTCGGTGGGACACGATTCACTCTATTGGGTCGTGAGGGCGGGAGACGGATGGCAGGTGTATTGAACATCCGCAGAGCACAAATGTTGGAGATACCCGCAAAGTAGTCTTTGGAAGCAGGTTCCAACGTCGAAGGGTCGATGATCCTGATGAGCCGTCTGCGCACTAGCGCGTCCTCATCGTCATCGTCAGACGAGTACGCGTCGTCACTCCCATCGTTCAACATGGCATCAGCGTCGCGCATAGCCTGGTCCTTGGAAGAGACCGACGGTTCGGCCGCGGCAAACATGTCAGCCACTTCTTTCTCGGCCTCATCGACCTTTTCGCAAAACGCAGCCCAAGCAACATCGTTCGTGAAATCTGTGCGAAGCAGGATACCCAGTTCTGGTCCCTCCTTGACAAGATGCCCCAGTGGATCGGGATCGTTTAACCAGTCATGGTGATCCTAGCAGAGGTTGAATACACAGGGGGCCCTACAGTCGGAATAATAGGCGAACTTGAAGTGGAATGGACTTGGCCGCTGCTGCTGCTGATGTCTGTGGATCTTTCCAAAACGCGTCTAACGTGCGTAGAGTCCACTCGCGCCGATTTCCGGCAGGGTATTGTTGCTTGATAGTTTGGTAGGCCTCCTGTACTAGTTGAGCAATTCTCAGGAAAGTATAAAACAATGCCAAGTATGTACCCATGATAGTGGGAGTATATGAGCAGCCATGAGAAGTGTATATAAGTACTCCAAGCGAAAAGTTGAGGAGAAAATATTTCCGATGTTGGAAGTAAATGTACAAGTGGGAGCAATACGGAAGCAGTGCATGTAAGGTTGTGTCGCTGTCCGTCGCGACGAACAACTCAAATAGCACGTCGACCGCGACGAGTGCATTTTCTCCTCCGCATCGCAGCGGATGATTGTCTGTCGTCTCGCACGACTTTCCGGCAGGCGCAGCTTCGATTTTTCGGCTGCAGTCTTCCCCACAAACTAATTTGTCCGGCCTGAACAAATTACATACTATATTTGACAGAGACTATCCCCCGCAATGGCTGTCCACAATCCCGCGCCTTCCAATGTGCCCGTCGGCACATTTACAACGTCAATACCACGGCTTTCCAACGTCAAGTCGTCCGCGACTTCCGCTCCAGCTTCTTCGCCGTCTAGCGGCATTCCGTCCTTTCGATCTATTCGTTCTTTACTACCTTTCGGTGCTAGTAAACATGCTTCACATCCCAGTGCGCCTCCGTTAGCCACCAAGCAAACCTCGCCCCCCAAGACCACCTCGTTCGGTTTCGGTGTGGCGAGAAAAAGCAGTGGTCGCGAACGGAAACACTCGTTTACATCTTCGCGGCCGGTCATCTCCATTCATCGCAGAGCATCTGACGGAAACACTTCCGCGGACACCCATTCCCAACGGTCTAGTTTGCCTCACCCGGTTGAGCATGTTGAAAGCACTCGTGTTGACAGTGGTACGTGTTAACTTTGAAGATTAATTCATCTGTGAAGTGCCGTGGCAAGCCAGACGGGATGCAATCGCTGTTGGCGACAAAGTAGGAGATGCTAATATATGCTACCCACCAGCCTTGGTACGAATGACTCAAGTAACTTCGTAGTAGAACACGTCGAAAGGACGGCGCTAGCGATGTAAGTTCGCCCGTGCGCCGGGACTAAGACCCGCCATGCTCGGTTCGAGACATCTTTTATCCTGCTTCAACAGGTTATCAGGTCGTGATTGCATCCCGTTTGGTTTGGCGGATGCCCACAGACGGATTAATTCTGTCATCTCTTTGTGAATGGTATATGAAGTATTCACGTTCATCGTCAGTGGCACCGGTCTTAGAGCCACTGGTCCCTGGTTCTCCCATCGAACTGTCAACCATCATCGAGGCAGATACATCCGGCGTTTCTGTCTCCAAGTATCTCCCTCCGCCCTCTGAGCCTTCCTCTCCATTACCTGCAAAAACTACATGCGAGGAAGCGGACGTTTCGGCCCTCGATCTTTCTACTTCGCAGCTTTCGGCGCAGGTGCTGGATGCTATCAAAGAAAATCCTGCCCACGGCAAAACGTGGCTGAATAGGCATGATCCTGTAGTCGTGGATATCCCTGCCGATTCTGATGCGGCAGCGGTGGATGGCGATATTTCATTCGCCTTGGAACCTTCTTCCAAGATTTTGTCCACCCCACCAAGTCTTGTGTGCGATTCATCCGGTCCGGCGCACTCGCAGCCTTCGTCTACGCTCCCAAGCTTGGCTATTGTCGCTCCGAGCCCCATGCGCGCGACCTCGTCGCCGTTGCAGTCATCAACGGGCGCCTCTACGGCATTCACGCCGCCACAGTCGCCCTTTGATTCCCATCCACTCCTTTCGCCTTCGGCATTCGCACGCGGGCCGCTGAAACATTCCTCCCATTCCCAGATACGGGACGATATGAATGCGCAAACGCCTCCCCCTCCGTCTGCTGATTCGGATATGGTGTCAACAGACTCGTTTTCCCCAGCCACAAGCACCGTCCTGTATTACGAAAAGCATCGTCCACCATCGCCCTTACGCGAGAGCCATCTTACGCCTGGCAACCGACCCTCCACATCTCCATTGTCAGTAGGCAGTTCGCGGCGTACACGTCGTCCTGGTTTGAATCGACTTTTCTCGTCTGCGTCTTCGTCTTCGCTCAACACTTCCCACACCCCTGCTGACCAGCATTTGTCGACGCTAGCAAGGGAGTACACTGCTTCTCGACCGTCCCTCAGTCGCCTGTCGCCGGGGTCGGGTGTTGGAGAAACGTTGCCGACGATGCACACGAAGCGGCGAAGCATGTCCATTGACCAGCATAATCTCGGGCGTGCGTCTCTCAGCCGCTCACGACCGTCTACACGCATGTCCGCATCTACTTCATCTGCTCGTGACCCTGACACCAAACCGTTCTCTCCGGGGGACCGCGTTTCCAGTTTTACGCCAGGCCCAAGGACGCTCAAAGCGTTCCAGCGGGCAGGGCTACTCAGGGAAGATGGAGACACAGAGGGACTACGTGCGAGCATATCACGCAGCCCAAGCGTCACGGGGAAATATAGTTCACCTCGAGGCTCAAGCGACTATGCATTCAGCCGGTCGGCTTCACGACTATCAGTGGATGGTACTGCGTTCGGTGTTAACCGGCGGTGTGCGAGCGGAAGCACGTATACAACGGCGACAGCGGCCAGTCACGTTATGGAGAGCCCTACGTTCGCAATGACTCCGCGAAGTGTATCCACTGCAGCGACCAGTGTATCCGGTGCCTCGTCGTGGGACCGCAGTGAACGAGGCGGTAGCGAGCGATTTTCACGTCGTAACCGCGATACCGACGAGCTACAGCAAGCGCGCGAGAAACACGCGGACGAGATGGCAGCCGTTCTCGCGGCCCTGTCTGACTCGCAGAGTATGACACGCATGCTGCGCAGCGAGAACGCGGAGTTGCGGGACCGCCTGGCCAGTATGGAGAGTGAGGTGGAAACGTTATCGGCGCAGGTGGAGAACTTGCATCAGCTCGAGGCTGAGAACGCGAAGCTCCGCGAGGAATATGCCGATTTGACGATGATTCTCAGCAACAAGAGCGCTCCGCGGCCGTCTCCCATGCAGCGGCGTCGGACATCGGGCAGCCATGGCAGCGGCTCTCGCTCTCCAGAAAATTTGGCGATCATCCGTGGGCGCCCGTCTAACTCTGGACTACTTGAGCCCACGCAGATCCACCGACTCAGCGCCACTTCATCTATTTTTCCTATAGTGCCTGCAAATATGTCGTTGCTTTTGCACGAGGAGAACTTGCTCTCTGGCGATTATTCCGCCAGCACCTCGGTGGTGGGACACTCCAGCGTCGCCGGATCGGCTGGGTCACCAGTGGGACGTGCCTCGCGCCAGCCGTCGCCGATGGCCGCGAGTCCCGCGGCGTCGCCCACTGTACGGTGCATGCATCGTGAGGCGAACAAGTCGATCTCGTCGATGACGAGCTTCGCGTCGTCGGGTGCGGACTCGAGCTCAGTCGGGCTCGTCCTTAAACCCGAGCATGCACTGCATCTTGATGACATGTCCAGCCTGGACTTCAGCGGAATTCGGTCGGACGACGGCGATGACGACCTCTGCCGGGTATTTTCCCCTGCACATTCATGATTTGTTTAGCGTCATGGCCCGATTTATGTCTGTTGGCATTGGTATGTTCCTTCCCTCTTGTGGAATTGTGTACTCATTTTTCTTCTGTAGATTTTGAATGCCTTGTTCATGACCGATTTGGTGTTGTTATATTTCCTGTCGCTACGTGCGTTATTTACCTGCACATAACCACTTGCATTTGTCTATTTGGCTTGATTGACGCATATTCTCCATCGCAAGAACTATTCTTTTTTCGTTTTTCTGTGCCATATACAATTGCTTTCATCTGTTTGTTCTTGTATTTATCTGCTACATCTTGTTCATCTCTTTTATTACTATATCTACGCGCCAGAGGATACCTCCATCATAATGTTTTGTGTAACACTGTACTTTCCCCTTAGGAACAACAAGGCTGGAGCATATTATAGATCTGGACTTTGAGGCTATGGTCTCTTGTTTCTGTCTTGCTCGTGAACCTGTACTTATGATGAGTTGGACGGGAGGTAATTCCGACTGATCGAGATGTTCTCTATTTGCGTCTTGTCTCTCAGGGATGTCAACGCTTCCAAGGCCGCAATACAGTTTAGCATACCTTCTGCAGATCGACTGCCAGAACGATGTCGGTTTTGTATGCCCATGTAAACGTTAGCCGTTTCAGAATAACTTATCCTTCAACTGTTTCGCGCCGAGACACGGATTGTGGGCTTACTTCCAATTTGGTCTGCCTGAGGGAGACTACAGTGCTTATCTAGTAGTTTCGTGCATCTAGAAATGCCCGAGAATCTGGGATTTCTCCTATCGTCACTTTATCCGCGCTCAACATCGGCGTGAGGGGTTTCGAGTCGAGTCCGCTTGAATCACATGACCGTGTTTTATGACAATCAGAAGCTGCAGCCAAATAACGGAGCGTCCGGTCGATCCGACTGCAATCAAGTCAATGGTGTCCACAGACTGCCTGAGGACGTTCTACGCATTACTTTCCTTCCCATCGTACCGTCGACACCTTGAAGAAGTGATTTCAGGCTTCACCTAACGACCTTTCGTTGCTTCAGTATTTTATTTTCTTGAGCCAGAGTGAAATTTTGGATACGAGGTCAAGGTATACTGCACTGCACGTCGATTTGCGGGGACCATGGCCTCCCTCTTGAAAACGACGCTCAGCCAGATGGGACGGCACGCTGTAAATGCCACCCGTATCGGTACGAAGCAGGGTCTACCGTTTGTTGTTGCAAGTACCGGCAGTGGTAAGCACCCGAAGTGTATAGCGGTTATACTGACGCGAATTGAATGTGTATCCAGCTCATCGGTTTGGGGGCGCTTCATCGTTTCATTCATCTGTACCCGTGTCTGTCCAACAGTCTTGGCCACCTCCCCCTGCTCCTGTCGAGTCTACACGTAGCATTGCTAACCACGGATCGAATCAACACAGTCTTGAGACTCCCCGGAATGCCGGTGGTATGTTATCAGCGTCTCGATAATGGGGTATTCATGCGCTTCCCGGGCTCACACACGTTTAGAATATGTCATGACGACACTTGACAAGATCGCCAACTGGGGAAGGCAGGGTTCGATGTGGCCTGTTACATTCGGCCTTGCGTGCTGTGCCGTTGAGATGATGCATATGGCGGCCGCGCGTTACGACCAGGACAGGCTCGGTGTTATCTTCCGTGCTAGCCCTCGCCAGTGCGACATCATGATCGTGGCGGGTACGCTGACGAACAAAATGGCACCGGGGCTCCGTAAAGTGTACGATCAGATGCCAGAACCTCGTGCGTACTCTTTGTATAGCGCATGGTGAGTGACACTTGACGCTTGACGCTTGCGCAGGGTGGGTGATATCCATGGGTTCGTGCGCCAATGGTGGTGGTTACTATCACTACTCGTACTCCGTTGTGCGGGGTTGTGACCGTAAGTTGTTTCCTCGCGCAGGTGCCCTGCGTTCTCATCCTGTTCGAATCAGGAATTGTTCCTGTTGACATCTACGTTCCCGGTTGCCCGCCGACTGCTGAGGCACTTCTATATGGCATGCTGCAGCTGCAGCGCAAGATGCGCAGAAGTAGGAAGGCCGTGTTGTGGTGAGTGTCGTTTGGGTTGTTTTCCGCTGTCAACTGGGTAAGCTGATGGTAACCGGGACGGCAGGTACCGGAATTAGTTGCAGTAGAGTAGTGTCTCGTCTGTGTAGGCTACGTATGGTGAGGAGCTACATAGTCGCCTTTCGACGACGGGAGAGTGTGTCCTTTGTCTTTTATTTACAAAATGAACTGTTACTGGAAAAGACGAACTCGGTGCATGCAGCCCGTCGTCGGATCAGTGTGTGATGAGTTGGCGGCGCATGGCCGATGCGGTAACTTGCACCCTAACCGTTTGCTTCCCTCTTTGAATTTGAACGTTTGCATGTCCGAGTGAATCTCGCACATACGTGCTCTCATTTTCTACCATCTGCGTTCGTGTGGTCGCAGAAAAGACTGGCAAAAACTAGTCGTGCTGACGGCGGGGTTGTGCCCGTCGGGCTTCGTTTTTTGTCGTTCTTTTTTCCTTTCCTCGTCCGGAATTCCCGGATTTGCCACAGCGACCTCCACGACGACGATGGCAGCAGCGCTTCAGTCCCCAGGCCCGGACCGTGGGCAGGCGGGGCTTCACGCGGTGGCCGATTTTTACAACTACCAGGTTAATTTTCAGCCTCAGTTGCTGCCACTGGACTTTACGATAGGCGGTGCCGTCAAGTCCAGCACTGCAGCCCCTGCGCCGCTTCTGGGAACCGCAGATCGCCCGGCGCTAGCCAGCACATCCCATACGATTCCTAACGATGACCAGTGTTCTATTGACCGTGAGGCCCCACAGGAGGACGGTCCCCGGTTGGCCGTGGGTCCAAGATCGTCGCCGAACTCTGACGGTCAGTCCCGTGTATCCTATATCATTCCCCCGGCGAGCGCGCGTCGCGTAGTCGAACGTTACAGTCTTGACGAGCGGGTCGATGAAGTACAAATTGCGCCGTCGCGCTCGCCATCTGCAGGCGAGACACCGAACCCAACACCTCGACGCAACTCGCTACGTCTTCCTCCCGCTGGTAATCATAACAACAGTCCGATCCCTAACAGTGTCAACAATGTTGGTAATTACATGCCCCCAGTGTCGACGACCTACGATCCGCCCGTGTCATCTAATCCCCGCGCTACACCGCAGCAGCCGACATTTATAACGAATAATCCACCTCCTATGTCTCGCGCACCTCCCCAGGAGGAGGTGTGCATCGAATGTACCATGCGTGATCAGGATATGGCGGATGTGGACGTCACATCACCGGGTGTGTGGGACCGTGAGAGTGACGTCCTATATGAAGATCTCAAGCGGCGCGAGCAGGAGGAGGCAGCTACCGGCTCCCCTCCCGATGATCTCAACCGCCCCAAGTCCTATGGCGATAAATTAAGTGAGAAGAACCTGCGGCTATGGCTCGACATGGTGCGTGAATTTGAGTTGACCATGACACATCTTCGTTCGTCTAATCTCCCCATCCGCAGAATCCGAAAGAGCCTACTCAACGAGGCAGAACTATGAGTAAATATGTGAAGGCCCAACGCGCTCTCCTCGAGGCAGAAGCGCTTGCCCATGCGCAGGCCATGCAGGAAGCACGGCAGCTCGACTCCAAGATGCGCGACCGGTACTCGCAGTTGCGCCGTTCTGCATACGATCTCAAGGACTCGCATATCACGGACGAGGCGGGCGGCGTCCGTATCAGGCCGCCGCGCTCTCTCTCCAGCCCCTCCCACATGAAGTCGCATTCTCGTGACGTGACGCTACTGGAAAACGGCATGATAGTGGAGCACGTAGATGTGAAACGAGAAGAGCGCGAGGCCCGCGAACGTAGGAAGCGCGAGGAGAAGCGGGCCCGCAAGCTGTCGCGCGGTTCGGTTATGGACGTCACCTCGATTGCTTCTACACAAAGCTATGGCGGGCCGTTGACCGAATACGGCTTGAGGGCGTCGCACTACTCGCAAGCTGGATCACCCCGTCCAACAAGTACGCTCACGGCGCCGGCAGACCGTGCCATGTCTCAAGCTTCTTTCTCCGATGTGCACAGCTTGGGAACGCCTTCGTCGAGGATGTCGCGCTACTTCGGTCTCAAAAATATCAGCAGCTCGGGAATCCGGAGCAGAGACAGCCTAGCGCCGTCTGGAATGTCTGGCAGTATGATCGACATGCAGTAAGTGTACAAATTTTCCAAATGAAACATGTTACTTGAATCTTTTTTTTTCAGTGTGGCGCTTCAACGCGAAGCTGCACAAGCATATCCGCTGACACCAGATACGCTTGTCGACCTCAATTCTATACGGCATGATCAAGTATCCTTTCCAACTCAAAATGCTGAACGCACAGAGTCACAACCTTCCGGAAAGGCGAAGAAAAAGAAGGGTTGGGCTAAGGTGTGGAATAAGATGACAGGCGGGAGTAAGCGTGAATCCGCCTCTGGGAGAGCGACATCACAGGGTGAACCTACGGATGATGACCTCCCATTGGCACCTCCACCACCTCTGTCCTATCTCATGAGCAACCGTGGCCGCTCTTCCGACCTGTCTAGTCCATCTAGACTTACGTCTACACCTTCCCTTCCTTCCTTGACCTTCGCCTCACCGAAAGTGACTATGTCTTCATGTGCCGGTATGTCGTCTCCCGTGACGCCTTCAAGCACCATGGCTTCGCCTGTTTCCTTACGCATGTCTGGTCATGATCTAGACGTTCCTGCCATTCTTCGCAAGGCAAACGGGACATTCGATGAGCAAGGCCAATCTCGGATTCCCGATGAGGAAAGCAAGGGCCAGTTGCGGGTCCAACCCCGAATATCGGAGCCCGACATGCGGCGGCGGCTGTCGTCGAACCTGTCCAATGCACCGCCCGTACCGACTCTACCGACGATGAACTCTGCCACGAACACGCTGCCGAGACCAGGGTCTGTGCTCATGCGCGAGAAGGCCTTGCCTCCACTGCCAGCAGAAGCCCAGCAGCGACCCATGACTGCTGGTGTCCGTGATCCACGGCCGCGTACCTTGTTCACTTACGACCCACGGCATCTGCAGTCCGGTACCAGCCCCTCACATGGCCTCTTACCCCCTAGATCCCCTTTTCGAACTCCCGATTCTCGCCGTCAGTCCTTTAATGGACTGTCGAACCGCCTCAACGTCGCTCAGACTATGCCCGTTTCGGGTTACGACCCATCTGCCGTTGGGCAGTTTTATGATGACTTTGGTCGGTCCCGCCGGTCCCTAGGTCGGCTAGATTTCGCTGTCGCTAGCCCTAAGGCAGCGTCCGCACCACCTAGCAAGCGTAAGAGCAGATTCGGGCTTTCGGCGCTCCTTGGTGGTCGCAAGCGCGTTCCCTCGACGCAGCTGGGCTTGGAAACGGGCGACGGTGCGCATCCAAACGCGGATATACGCGTGTCGCGGGGGTCAGATGTCCATGACGATTCTGTCGGGTATGCAACATCGACGTCCCGGCATAGTGCGTTCAGCACGAGCGGCATGCAGACGCCGGGCTTGCGCGCGTCCATAGTTTCACGTAAGCCGTTGGAGGACTTAGTTGCCCAGGACCCGGAGTTCGTGGCATACCGCTATCCATCAAGTGAACAAAGGTTAGATCTCTTTCAGTGACACGAAGTTAATGCAATACTACTGCATTTGTCGACGCTATCTCCTCTCCCTGCCCTTCCCTTCCTGAGCATTAGGACTCTTACACTGTACTCGCTCACTCCCTCCCTCTAAAGTAATTTAATATTCACTGCACACGAGTCCTTTCGTTATTTTTCCCTTCCCGCTGTTTTTCCCACTCTCATTGACGTTGACGCCATCGAACGTTTCACGCTGCTGATATCCTGCAATTCCCTGGCTGTATAAATCGCGTTCATTAACTTGGACTTTTTTCATCTACTCACCTAAATATTCTTAAAATTGTTTTCGTTCTTCGTCTTTCTCGACCGATTTTGTCGTCTTGATTTTTTATTGTTTGTTGGGTTTTTCCCGCACATGGAGACCTGGAAAAGTCTCTGTGGACGACTGTCCGGAAAGAATAAATTATGGCCGTATAGCCAAGTGGTTACGGCGTTGCACTTGAATTTGTTCATGTTATGCAATCCACTATGTGGGCGTAGGTTCAAATCCTGCTGCGGTCGTTTTCTTTGACGAGCTTCAAGTGATACGCCATTATGTATGTTGTCACTCTAAAAGCGTTCTTTTTTCATGAGAAGACCAATGCAATGTTGTTGATGGTGAGCGATCACGTGTCGTGACTCCTTGAATTCACGCGTCGGGGGAAATCATGAATAATGATATGTAATCGTTGGTTTACACTTTCAGTAAGCAGCTGATCAATCTCACTGGGACTTGGTGAGCTCAACGCATTTCTCCTCGGAATGTTGCTCACTTTTCACCGCTTTGCAAGCCTTACTAGATTAAATCGTGCAGAAATGCCAATAACACGCAGTGCCTCTGCTTTGGCGGCTGCCGCGAGCCCTCGTAGCGTTGCGACTCCTGCAGACGATGGGGGGAAGGACGCAACGAGCAAGATACCCAGAAGCGCCTCTAAACGCAAGACGTCATCATCTGCTTCTAGTCCCAGGAAAAAGCCTAGGACACCGTTGTCCAGCTCGTCGACCTCGCTGCTCGAAAATGTCCCACCTGTTCCCCCGAAGCCCACAACGACAGACCATGTCGCAATTGTGCCTGCAGAATTGACGTTCTCTTTTGATTCTGCACGGGATCATCTTATACAGGCAGATCATCGGTTTGCAGATATTTTCGACAAGATGGAATGCCGCCCATTCCAGCATTTGGAACAGACCCACCCGTTTCGGTAAGCAATGATCTACCGGCATCCTGTGTCAATTCCATCCTACCTACCTCCCGCCCCTTGCAGTGCGCTTGCTACATCTATTATGTGGGTGAGCCTTGTATTTTTCCAGAATCCCGTTGACAATCCCGCGTAGTGGTCAACAAATAGCCTGGTCCGCTGCGCGTGCTATCCAGCACAAATTCATTAGGTTGTATGATCCCAGTCTACCGGAAAAGGTTGCAGATTACAAGTGAGTAATTCTATGCTTGAGTAGAATATCTTCGATGTAAATCTTTTCCCAGGGAGAGCAGGTCCCCAACCTCTTTTTTTCCTATTGCAGAGCATGTAGCGATCACCGATCCTGCGACGCTGAAAGCGGCTGGTCTCAGTGGCAGAAAGGCTGAATATAGTAAGTGTCTATGCAGCGTTCTACTAACTTGAGGACGTTCGAATATGAAAAACTACCCAGTCCGTGATTTGGCTCAAAAGTTCGCTGATGGCCATTTAACCACTGAGAAATTATTGGAAGCCAACGACGAAGACCTGGCGGAAATGCTTATCTCCGTTAAAGGAATAGGACGTGTGAGTTCAGTAACCATTCGTGATCCCCGAATCTGAACTGATCTATAATGTAACACCAGTGGACTGGCAAGACCTCCACTCGCAGCAGTCCACACACTATCTGATTAGTTTTTAGTTGACATGTTCGCTATGTTCTCCCTCCGTCGACCAGACATTCTTCCCGTCGGTCAGTTGATGCCCTCAGTGTTCTACATACAATCTCAAATTCTAATCTCTCAGGGGATCTTGGTGTTCAACGCGGTCTCATTCGATGGGTTCTAGCTCTACATTCGCCTGACCATCCGTTCTCCATGGCGCCGGATAAGGCGTCTCATGACAAGGGAAAAAACAAAGATGAAGCAAAGCCCGATGAAGATGACTCCATGCCGGCAAATGTGGAACTACCCAATAGCAGTGCAAATATCCCTTCAGTCGACTTGGAATCACCTTCTACGCCTTCCAATCCGAGTCACGCCGACGGCCCGCAGTCGCCCGCCTTCACACCTTCCGTCAGCAATATACTGCATAAAGTGGACGGATCGCCACCTCCGCTGCCGCAGGGCCTGACTGTCAGCGAGCTGAAACTGCGGCTGTCTGGAAAGAAAAAAATAAAGTGCGTAGTATTTGGTTGCGCGACAGTTCTGCGGTCTGAATACTGTCGAATAAATTATTTAGAGGTGCACTTCTCACTCCCGTCGAGATGGAGGAGCTCACGGAGAGCTGGAAGCCCTACAGGAGTTTAGGTACATTCTCGAAAAACCTCCTCGCTCTTGAAACGACTGACATCTATTGTGGTAGGCGTTTACTATATGTGGAGGCTCGCCGAAGGCAATTCCGCGTAAATTCTCAAAAGGTTGCGTCATCAGATAATTGAGTTATGTTGCCACAAGCAAGTTGTGTTTGACGTGTTATAAGCACCGCATAACATATTGTTATAGCCTCCATTTTAGAGGGCAGAAAATATTGAGTACTTATTCAATATATTTTAGTAAGGTAACTGCAAGCAAAAAGCGTATGAATAGTTTTACAAAGATGCTTGATATTTTTATCATATTTTTATTTAAGACAGTGCTTCATGAGAAGCTTTAGACGAAAGCTTTAGGCATGAGATGAACCAAGGTGATAAGTTAGTCTCAGTCTGCCGTAGTCAGACCTTATATAATTACGAGACCCTTACCCATCTGTATGTGTAGCAGGACACTCTCATCTGCTATCTACGCCATGACATATATCATGACTGAGTCATCCAGTCCGCCAAGTGGAGATACCCTTCGAACCAACTATCGCAGAGCCTGACGGTGAGGTGACCATGCAATAGTGTAGTAGCCAGGTCCCATGTTCCTCCCGCGTTTCACACAAGCTTTCGATGAATGTTCTGTTTCTCTATGTAACCTTAGCATCAATGTAATGTATATGATTCGTATGAACATAACTCAAGAAAATCATGTGCCATTGTCTGTCACTTGGAAGCATCAATGGTCCCCTTCGTCTTCCCACTGTGCTTCTTTGCAGTTTTCCTACGCTTTTTCTCCTGGTAGTTGGAATCCGGGTCACGAAGGTGGAGCTGTCTCACGGCCTTCTCAGCAGCTTCCAGGCGAACTTCATCTCGGCTGGCGCGTCCGCGAAGCTCGTGGGTCGCAATGGCTTCCTCTTCCCCATCTATTGAAATGATGCAGGTAATGCATCCCTTCTCTTGCACATATTCATACTGCAGCTCCTTCTCCTTCCTCGACGCCCACATGCCTAGCCGGGAAACAGGGTGCAGGACGTCGACGTCATCACTAATGATGCGCTCGAGGACAGGCAAGATTCCGAGCACTGTCATCGCCCTGCGCGCGACATCCAAGTCTCCGTGAGAGTCGAGAAATATCGCGCCCAGTATGCTCTCTACGATATCGCTGAAAAACTTGGGGGCCTGGAGTTGCGTCAAGGCGGCCCATGGGAAGAACTTCCCCGTTTGCAGCACCCCCTCGACCTCCGCCTGCACATGACGGAACCGGGCGGATGAGTTCGTCTGATCCTCGAGGATACGGGGACTGGAATGCTGCATGCACTGCCATAGATACATCTTTCGATTATCGGAGACTAGCTTGATCCCATTGCTAACGCCGGGTGTAGGCTTCGGAATCTGCGCCTCGACCGTAACAAAGAGTCTCAAGCACAAATACGCCAGGAAACTGCCGTTAACGACCGCAGAACGACGAAGCATAATGTGCCCCGGGCTGTAGTTTTTCTCGGAGCGGTACAGGATATCCGTGACGACCATGTCGAGGACGCTGTCTCCTAAAAATTCGAGACGTTCGTACGACGAGATGGGAGATTCTTCCTGGTAGCTGGCGTGCGTAAGCGCCTCGAGGAGCAGTGATTTGCGATGAAATATGTAGCCAAGCATACGTTCAATGTCCTCCAGAATAGAGGGATACTCGTCCAGCTCGACTGTTCTAGAAAGGATGGTCTCGATTCGCGTTGGGATGGAATCCCACTTCAGGCCCATTCCGAACAGTTTCAAGCATTCAAGGCTCAAAGAAAGGCCACCATGGAGATAAGCAGCACCGATTGTCGACTCAATTACATCAGCCAGGACTGGAAATTTCGTTGAGATTCGTCTTTCTCGGTAATTACGCAGCGAGTGTGAAAGCACGAACCTTTGGTGGATAACTGCTGTTTCTTCTGCTTCGGTCTGTCATGTTGGATATCTTCCTCTACACGTTCACTTGTCTCCGGGCTTGCCACTGGTCGAATCTCACTAGCGTGAGAGGGTTTCCATTTCTTGCCTACCAACCGGTCTACGTGCCTTCAGTCAGCGCTGACATGTGGCGATGAATATGGAAATACCTCGAATTATAAAACGATATACGCCACGAGCAATATTTTCTTTTGCCAACCTCACATTCGACACAGCATGATCCTTCTTTCGAGAAAGGTATCCTTCGTGCCATAGAGGATAGTCTGCGAGAAGCTGGAGACCTGCCGTATACTTCAGTACAGTGTCGCCAAGGGTCTCTAGCCTCTGATAATTTGTGCGTTCTTGGGCCACCGGTGCGCAAAGCGCCGTCGTGAGCAGCGGCAAGGGGATGGTGATCAGTGGCGTGGAAGCGAAAATGGTACTGCGCATGGTTTGCATGGTCATCGATAAAGCGAGAGAGCGAAGAACACAAGGCAACAGGAAACAGTATTCTATTTCAGCTGGAGAATGTAGAAGGACTGCCGAATATTCGGGCAGTAATAACTCAATCCTTCTCTCGGGAGAAGGACCATCGTGGGGAGGAACAGGAAGCAAGAAGTTAGTGCGAGCGGGATACGCCTCCACCTCCAGCACAGGGTACGAAACTTGCTGATATTCTAAGATGGTATATCTACCTGTGAGCTCTTCCATTTCCTTCTCGCTGAGAGGAGTATGTCGCCAGCGAACGAAACGGTAAGCCTTGCCGAACTTGAGCCCGTTTTTGATGCACGTCAAGTCATTGGGATATGCAAATGCCTTACCAAACGTCGCCGCATCCACCTGCGTTTGGTCGGCGTCAAGCTTGTCCAAAGATTTCAACAAATTCGCAAGCCAAGACCTGCGGGATTGCCACGACTCATCCCATTCCTGATCTACAGGCAAAAACAGGTAGGAAAAATCAAGATTGTTCCAATCCATGCGCGAGCCGTGGAACCCCCAGAACAGTCGCCGAGTGTATACACGTGCAGCGTCAATTTGGAGGGCATTGGATGCAAAAACAGAATGAAGTGGACGGAGTAGCACTTGCATCGGCGCCTGACGCGGACGACAAAGTGTTGGTCCATCTTCTGCAGTCCATTCCGTGGGCTGTGTGACAGTGAAAAGCAGCAACGGGGGTAACCAGCCGATGACGAGTTCAGAGACGAACCACGAGTTCGGTGAATCGAACTTCCAGGGGTTCATTTGCAACGAGTCTACATCAACGAGGCCCTCGCGTTTCTCGACATCCTTCAGGAGCTCGTGGACCTCTTCCTCCTTCTCAGGCTCAAGCACACTGGTCAAGGGCATGAGATTGTTGTTCAGTAAACCGGCGTCATAGAGTTTCAGGTAGGCGTGGAACGCTGCGTGACGATGGGCCGATAGCTTGGTGCGGTAAATCCGTTGTGTTTCATACTCGCGCAGCTCTGCGGGGATGCACCGCGGAAGCGTGACCTTCGAACCGAATGGGGGGAGCGTAGGCTGCGCTATGGTTTCTCTATTCTCTAGCGAATGCCATCCCAACGGCATCTCCGGAGGATCGATATCGTACAACGGACGGTTGTCTGTGTGCGTTGAGAACGGGATCATAGCACAGAAATGCCCGAGGTGGGGTATCGCAGAATGCAAAGTAAGTTTGGCCCTTGAGTAAAACGTGAGCGAAAGAATGCAGGTAGGGAATGTCGCACTTACCCAGTCGAAGGTTCAACAAACGTAAGATCATCGTCTTCGACATAGTTCTCGTCCTCGTTGATCATATTTCCGCTAATGCGCGCCATATCGTCGTATTGAGCAACCATGTCTGCTTCCTGCTTCTTCCATTTTGCAATGATTGTCTCGTAGTCCTCCCAGACAGGGAACATCAGGGTGAAGCTGCTACGGTGCCGCCGCGCACGTCCACGGCTCTGCACCCAACTTGCCATATTGGCCGGCAGGTCCCAGCGTATGACGCAGCCACATGCCTGAATGTCCAAGCCCTCTTCTGCGACGGACGTCGCGATCAATAGGTTCTTCTCCCCTATTCGGAAATCCATAAGCGTCTCCTCTTGGGACTGTTTGGCCAGAGAGCGTGTGATATCCAAAAATGAGTGGCGGAACGAACTTTCCGACATCCCAATGAGGCACCCAATGCGGAAGTTATCCTGCACTTTGGGGTGAGAAGACAGAATCTCTGCAAGGGTGAACACGGCGTCTCGCCGCTGGACGAACACGATACCGCTAAATACATCGTCGTCCTGTTCCGCATTGGCCTTCTCGTTCAACAAGACGTCGACGAGGGCGTGCACTTTCGGCGTGACACCCTCCAGAATATCATCGGGCAGGCGCGAGACATTGCACACCGTGACACGCCTCAACGTGGTAGACAAGTAGGACTTCTCCGACCTCTTCCAGCTTGCAAGGATGTTTGAACCCTCGCGCATCATCTCCTCATATTGCTTCAGCACAATCTCGATGAACCAGTCCGCCGCCCAGGAACCCATGTCTCGTTGTAAATCTTTTCCGGTGCGCACAAAGTCGTTGAGGCCCCTGTGCGTGAATGTACTCTTCTTATAAATGACCTTGGAAAGCTGTTGATCGATTCGCCTGTATTCAGCAGCATCTTGCGAGGTATGCTCAAGCTTTTTGCGCATCATGACCACCCAGGGATCCTCTCGAATGTCGAGGTTAGAGACGATAAATTCGAGCGTGGCAAGGTTGGTTGAAATGTCATCCTCATCAGGCAACCCGTACAAAACGTGATTGAACTTGGGCTTGTGGACAAATTTGGCAAGTTCATCCTGATGTAGTCTGGGGCTATATATAGCGGCATCCAAGTTTTTTTCAATCGTCCTAAATTTTAAGATGAGAGCGATGTCAGGAATTAGACCGCGCACGCACCCGAATGCTTTGACAACATTGCCACCAAAAATGGGGCTGGCGGTCAGCCCTAACACGGCTGGCTTTGTCTCGCAGTCGAAATAAAACTCCTTCATGATGAGATTGTAGGGGTGTTTGTCCACTGCATGATGAGCCTCATCGAAGACAAGGAGACTAATATCTCTGCTCATGATCACATAACCGTGGCGCGAGGCATCGAGTAGGACCTGTGGCGTGGTCACCATGACTCGATGAGTAGTGATGACACGTTCCCAGAGGCCTTGGTCCTTCCACTGGTCCGGTTCTAAAGAGCCAGACACGAATGCGACTGGGACGGAGAGATTGCGCTGGATGACACCATGCTGCTGGGCGCAAAGTGCCACAGTGGGGGCAACAAACCAAGCAACCTGTACGATGCAGATCGTCAGTTGCCAATCGATGGATGAACAACAAAGATACAAGGCATGCCTTGCTGCTCTGGCGCTCAACTTCGGACTTGATTCGAAGTACAGCAACATGTGTCTTCCCAGCACCAGTGTCAAGCGCAATGATGATGTTCCTTTTAAGGCTTTGTTCAAGAAGTTCTTGCTGATACCCTCGAGTGTCGGGGAGATGGGAAGGCTCAAACGACAGAAGATTTGGGTTACGTTTCACCATCGCGCACCGATATTGCTGCACAGCCTAGTTGAGCGATGGAATATATGTATAGCACAAGCTTTGGCTCCTGATCTCGAGATGCTGGGAAGAAATATGTCAATCGATTCCTGTGAAAGAAATATAAAACTCACTTATAAGATGGACGAGATCGATAAGGCGAATCAAGAAAAGAACTAGCGCTGTAGTTCAGGCGCTAAAGATGCAACCATTTAGGCTGTTAGTAACAATAGAATTTGTCACAATTGACGGGTCCATACGTTGGGACCTGGAGGTAGACCAGTGCACCTTCCAGGCGTATCGAGAGCATATATTCAGACAGGAGCGACAGAAAATACAGGAAGACATGTTTCCCATAATCGTTAAATAGGCTTCATCGTCTGCTGTAGATTGTAAGTTAATCGAGGTGGATATCTGCACAAAACACGATAAGTAGATTAGATCTAATGAGTCACGCGTCACGACGTCGATGATCCCCGTTAGCATCTAATTTCGTTTCTTGTCCTGTACTCATTTCCTCTATCGCAACGTGTTGGTCTGGCATAAAGCCAACACAGAGCACATCTCGAAACGTTCTGAATGATACACGGGTTCACGGGTGCAAGTGCGTGTGTTCGTCTTCGAACCAGTGGATCCGTGCGTGTATGTACACTTATCCGGAAATCATTGTAGATTGTGTTGTAGTGTTCAAGGACACCGCTACGGACGACGATGTCGAAGCGGCCGCTGCAGAGGTTCTCGCCAACGGTGGTGTACTGTACCACATGTTCATGCCCCTCTTGAAGGTGCGTCACAGGTCCTGCTGTCATAAGCCTCGCAAGGATAGTCTACTAAACGGCCTTGCCGGCTGTCCATTTATTTATCTCACGATATCCAGGGGTTTTCGGCCTACCTTCCTCCCACGCAGTTCTACCGTCTGCAGAGCTCGACGGGTCCAGATGGTCTTGTTGACTACATAGGTAAGTGGCCATCGATTAGCTATGAGTTAGCTGTCCTGCAGCTCGGCATCAATGTCTGTAGAGTCCGACAGGGAAATGTCCATTGCATGAGAGGAGTATGACTGTCATGTAGGAGTGTCTACCATTATTTTCTTTTCGATGCAGGTCGGCTAGACTAAGAGAGGGACATGGTTTTCTCCGGCCTGCAGCCCACGTGACTTTCCTCCCACCACGTCTTTCTGTTATTATACATTGACGTGCTCCACACACAAGCATTCTTGTACTTCCATGAATCCCCAGATCTAGTAATCATTTTAGTGTACGTTACATTTTCTAGTTGTCTCTTTCCATGAACATGCCTTCTATCTAACTGTGAACGTCCGTCAATGAGTTCTCCACCTTTTCCGACGCCTTTGACCAGGTAGACTCATCCACGACATCGTCTAAACAACGCGCTTCGAAGATCGTCCCGTCCCAGGTGCTAAGGACCGTCTTGTAGAACACGAATATCCAAGCGCCGAAGGTCAGCACGGCGTAGATTGCGCCCCAAATATGGAAGAAGGGGGAATCGAATGTCTTCCCTAGGCTCAGCGTGAGGTTGGCGTATACACCCTGTACAGACCCGCAGTCACATAAGTCAAGCTGAGCATACATGTCACACTCACATTCGGGAAAATAACACCCCACGTCGTGATCTTGAAAGGAACAGGGCCGATACGCATCCCATGCCAGATGCTCAGCACCGCGAAGACCATCCACATGCTCGCCGTCGCCCACAGGACAAACGAAATCATCACACAGACCACATAGATGATCTGCCCGGTTGTTTCATTGGCGAGGATGCCCCCACCGGTGTGCTGAGGTAGAAGTTTATTGAAGCATTCGCCCAGAAGAAGAATCGAAAAGCCTGCTTGTCCAGTAGGGCCAAGTGGTAGGAAGACGGACGCGATCGTCGCGCCCGGTGGAAGCCCGTGCGTGATCAGTCGGAGGAGGTACGTCGTCAGCATCATGAGTGCCAGTCCGAGCCCGATGGTGACCAGCACGGCGGAGGTGACAGCGGTGATCATCGCATCGTGTGCGGAGTGCGACATCAAGTATGGTGCGATGACGCCGCCGGTGGATGATGCGACGATCAGGGTGACCACAGGCAACAGCCACGCAGAGGTCATGCTGTCAAGCTCGTGTCTGTGCTTTGTGCACCTAAAAATATATATGTATCAATCGGTTGAAAGTTCTGGGGAAGAACGAAGCAGTAATATGGTGGAGATAGAAAGTCAAACCTACATTATATGGACCATGTGGAAACAACACCATACGGACGCCACAACATCTGCCCACCATAAGGCCCATAGAACAAAGAGGAACGGAGTGCCCCCGAATCCGAACTGGTCGTATATGGTGAGCACACCAATGCTGATGAGTGTCGTGAAACCCATGGGTGCCGTGCTGAGATACAGACTCTGCACAGGATGATGCACCATGATGAGCCATATGCCCGGGAAGGTGCAGTACCGGATGACGGAAATAACAAAGAACAAGGTGAAGAGCGTCAAGTTCAAGAAGAAAAATACAAGTGTCATGGCTCTCATTCCCATCGTGTCGCTACCATATGGGAAGGCATGAAAGAGGATGCCGATGGCACCCGTACCCATGGTGCATGCAAACCATGCTGGCGCGAAATTTCTGTGTAATACGCACTTCAAAATCCATACATGTACAAGGATCAAAAGGCGACCCACCGTGCAATTGTCTTCAACGACATGCTCCCCCTACGGGAAACGCTCATCAAGGTCAAGAACGCGGTAGGAAGGAATCCGAAGGAAGAGATCTGAGACCATGGGATTTAAGCATTATGTGCAATCTCAAACGCCATGCGCGCGCCGAATGACATGCACGAGGAACTTGGAAGATTGCTACCGTAAGCCGGATTTTCCACCCATTCCTATGTTAGTAGATCACATGTACGAGGACCTCACGTTTCCTTCCGCGATAGCTTACCAATAACTTTCCCTAGACAGCAAGGTCGTTACTCACTGCAGTGTACACAGAAAGATGAATTCGGTTGACGATTATGAGGTGCAGAACATTACATGGGGACCATTACTCTCCAAACATAAGCAGCCAGAGTGATCTGTATTCTATCGATTTCTTTGAGGTTGCGAGCTAGAAGTAGAAATCCGGCCTCATAGCAAGGCATCCGAAACACTGCGCGAAAGGCATTTGCCATGAGAAAAGAGGCTAGAAACCAGAAGACTGAGCATTTATCCAAGAAAACAAAGCATCGGAAAATGCTCGCATGACCCAGAGTGCATGTGACCGTGCGCGTGAGTCATAGGAAAATCGGCAAATGCCGGACGATGCTGTATAGCTCCTCGGCAGGCTCGGCAGAGGGGGCAAGTTTGAGAGCATTGCTCGCGACGACGTACAGACAATTTCCCAAAAATGGCCGAATCTCTGCGTTTCCTGGGCTCCCTCGAGGGCCACAAGGATTGGATCACCGCCATCGCCACGTCCACTGACAACCCGGACATGATTCTCACCGCGTCGCGAGGTAGATAGTACTTCCCACAGCTTTCCACTCCCGCGTCCTGTATTGATTCCACCGTTCTTGCAAAATCGATGTGGTTAATCGACTCTAGACAAGACAATCATCGTTTGGCAACTCACCCGCGATGAGGATTCATACGGCTACCCAAAACGCATTCTCCACGGCCACAACCACTTCGTCTCCGACGTTGTTATTTCCTCTGATGGCCAGTTCGCTCTATCCTCGTCTTGGGACCACACTCTCCGCCTTTGGGATCTCAACACTGGCGCCACGACTCGGCGTTTTATTGGCCACAAGTCGGATGTTCTTTCCGTCAGCTTCAGCGCCGACAACCGTCAAATTGTCTCTGGCTCAAGAGACAAGACAATCAAGCTCTGGAATACTCTTGGCGAATGTAAATACGATATCAAAGATGAGGGCCACACCGAGTGGTATGTTTCTAATGTCGAAACAGCATGTATGTATACTAAACTGGTGTCTTGTGAAGGGTATCATGCGTCCGCTTCAGCCCTAATGTTATGAACCCCGTCATTGTCTCCTGCGGTTGGGACAAGGTCGTGAAGGTGAGCATATGGGGAACCGTTTGCCACCGTTTCGCCTTCGATATGATGCATCGAAATTATATTTGCTACTTCAGAGAAGCTTGCTTCTATGAGACAATATTTTCCACCAAGATCTCTGATCCTTCCTTTCTCTATCTGAATTTCCGATTGAATATCCTCACTTACATATTTTCAAGGTATGGGAGCTCTCAAAATTCAAGCTCAAGACCAACCACTATGGCCACAGTGGCTACATTAACACCGTCTCTGTCTCTCCTGATGGTTCGTTAGCCGCCTCTGGAGGAAAGGACGGCATTACCATGCTGTGGGACCTCAATGAGGGCAAGCACTTGTATTCCCTGGAGGCAGGTGACATCGTTAACGCCCTCGTCTTCTCGCCGAACCGCTACTGGCTTTGTGCGGCAACGGCGAGCTGCGTCAAGATCTTCGACCTTGAGAGCAAGTAAGTACTGCGCGCTTTTTTCGGGACCATATAGTTGCTGATACGTGTCTTGCAGATCGATTGTCGATGAGCTCAAACCTGCGTACACTGATTCTGGCGATGAAGGCAAGCAACCAGAATGTACATCGATCGCCTGGTCAGCAGATGGCCAAACCCTGTTCGCCGGTTTCACCGACAACGCTCTCCGTGTGTGGACTGTCGTGCCATGAAAGACCGAGCGTTGTTATTGCGGCTGTATGTTTTTGTTCATCATGTATGTATACCGTCAAAAATGGTTTTGAGACCTGTCACATGTTGTGCTAGCAAGTTGCATGGGTGAAGTTAGGTGATGCAAATTTTCAGACAAATGTCGTGCGCCTTCGTGGGAATTCCACATTTGCAATGTTAGTACAATGTCGCCGCTGACCATGCAGTATAAATTTAATTGAACGTAATCTTGGTAATGCGGACTGAAGTCGTGCGATGTTCAGGTTGCTGTGCAATGGTCAAGTGCCCAGTCAGGTTGAAAGAATCCCTGATTAACGATGGCTTGATATGGAGGGACTTGCGTAGTTCAAATAACATACACTTGAGCATGAGTCTCAATGATAGCGAGTTGGCCGAGATCAGTCAGAGCAATGCCGAATCGGGCAATGAACGTAATGACTCGTCAGATGATCACCGGTCTCGGCGAACCTGTTCACCGAGTAGTGATACAATTCATCGACACACAGAAACCATCGTTTAGTTAGATCTGAAAGAGCCTTCTCCACCTAAATATCCATGTTGCCTGCTATCCAAAGATCCATTTTCAAGGTACCAGCTCGCGTCGTCGTGAACGGCACGCGTTTTGCGTCGACCGGAAGTGCTGGCAAGATTCAGTACGATTGGAAGGTATATCGTCTTGGATTCAATCCGTGAATGCAAGTCGTTTATATGTACTTTCTCGCAGGATCCACTCAATCTTGAATCCCTTCTGACAGATGAGGAAGTTGCTGTTCGTGATACTGCGCGGGAGTACTGTCAGGAGCGACTCCTTCCTCGTGTTTTGAAGGGCTGGAGAACAGAAGGCTCGTGCTTGTCCTCCACGAATATGTATAATTTACATCTCATGATACCACTCAATAGAATATGATCCAGATATCCTTCCGGAGATGGGACGACTCGGTACGATGAATCTGCACGTTGAACAGTGTCAAATATCTGACCGTATCATGTTGTGACCAGGTCTCCTCGGATCCACGATTCAAGGTTATGGATGTGCCGGCGTAAGCTACGTAGCTTATGGCCTTATATCAAGAGAAATCGAAAGGCAAGGTTATTGACCGTTTCTTGCCGTCGCTTCCACTAATCAATACATTCAAAGGATCGACTCTGGCTACAGGTCAACTGCGTCTGTACAGTCGTCGCTGGTCATGCATCCCATCAATGAGTTCGGTACTGAAGAACAGAAACTAAAGTACCTCCCTGCGTTAGGTACCGCATCTGTGTAGTTGGCTGTTATTTTCCGTTACGAGCCTTTGCTTTAGCGAAGGGAGAGATCGTTGGCGCATTCGTAAGTTCCATTTGTTCACAGGAACTTACGGCAGTTAATTCAGCATCGCAGGGCCTGACGGAGCCCAACCATGGTTCTGACCCTGCAGGTATGGAAACCACGGCCGAGGAGGTGGACGGTGGCTACATTATCAACGGATCGAAGTCCTGGATTTCCAACGCACCAATCGCGTTGGTCCTTCTTAACTCGCAAGTCAACCGTTAAATTGTTTTTTTGATGCAGGGATCTTCTCCTTATTTGGGCGCGATGCAAGTGGGACAACAGGGTGCGCGGGTTCTTACTCGACAAGGTGAAAATTGTTTCTTTTGTCTCCACAGGAATCCATTTACTGACGAAATGAAAAAAAAAAAATCAGGGCCTTGAAGGTTTGTCTACAGAAAAGATCAGCAACAAGCTTGCGTTGCGAGCATCCGTCACGGGTTCGATATTCATGGATTCTGTGCACGTGGCTAAGGATGCACTACTGCCGGGCACGCGAGGGCTTGGTTCCGCGTTTTCATGTCTCAACTCTGCCAGGTGAGTTTCCTGTTTGCGTTGGAGGGGATTTTCTGAGGACTGCCCGATGTGGGATGTCTTAGGTTCGGTATTTCTTGGGGAGTCATGGGATCCCTCGAGGATTGTCTGCATCGGGCACGCGACTACGCTATGGAGCGCGCACAGTTCGGCCGGCCGTTGGCGTCATTCCAGTTAGTGCAGAAGAAACTCGTGGACGCTCATACGGAGATATCACTCGGCCTCCACGCGAGCTTGCAGATTGGCAGACTGAGGGACCAAGGTCTTGCAACGCCGGAGATGATCAGTTTTGTGAAGAGGAACAACTGTGGGAAGGCCCTCCAGCATGCTAGAATCCTGTTGGACATACTAGGTGGAAATGCGGCAGCGGATGAGTGGGTATTATGCCACTATTCTGTAAACAAAGGTGCTAATGGCGTGCTACAGATACCACATTGGACGACACGTTGCGAATCTACAAGTAAGCCTACGAATTGAAGCGGTTGTACATGAATTAATACTTACATCAATATCAGGTCACCAATACTTACGAGGGAACTCACGTTCGTCTTTGTTGTGTTTTCCCTCCTGTTCCCTTGCATTAACCAACTGCCTATTTAGGATATCCATACCCTCATTCTCGGCAAGGCAATAACAGGTCACTCCGCATTCACAAACTGAAGTTCACGAGGACATTTTTGTGTGTATGATGCCAGGAAATCTATCACACAGCGGTCAGACTAGTTTATTCCGCTCACAATTCTGTCATCATAAGCGCCGCACACTTCCATACATCGCTATGGTAAGACAAGATAACTTTGTAACGCATACGCGCCACAGGTTGTCAGCCCCGGCGACGATGCCGGAAGGCCTTGTGACAAGGATGCCGGAATCTGCATTGTGAGAACACAGTCCGACGGTTCAGAATTGTGGTTTACGCGGCACGCGGCCCGGATCCAGACCAGGGTGCGATGAGATTCAACCCGGCAGGACATAGAAACTGAGAAAAAATATGCATCTGAATGGAACGATTTTATGTTGAGAATTTTTGTGAACCCTGAGATTGGTCCGGCGTTGGCCGATTGGGAATGATGCAATCGATCGATGACCCCAAAGCGGTAGTTTGTGGGATCATAGCGGCACCGGGATGCCGAAATGCTTTTCTTACAAACCAGATGACCTGGTTACATAGACTCCAGCTTATTCTACTGCTCTCCCCATAATACTCTTCTCTTCATTGTACCACCATCATCTCCTTGTTCCTCCGCCTCAGCGTGCGCGCAGCCATGGCGTCGCCCGCTGGCCGTATCGCCCGAGATTTCACCAGTCTGCCCAACTACTCCTTCCCACACCACAGGCTATCGCGCGTCATGAGCGATCCCTCGAAAATACCGATCGTCTTCGTCGCCTGCGGCTCATTCAGCCCTGTCACCTTCCTGCATCTCCGCATGTTTGAGATGGCCAAGGATTATGTACGACAGAACACGGACTTCGAGGTCGTGGGTGGGTATCTAAGTCCCGTCAGCGACAAGTACAGGAAGGTGGGCTTGCTCAGCAGCCAACATCGGTACGTCACCCCTTCATCACAACTTGTCTGGGCAGGCGGTATGGAATAGCGGGATTTAGTTTCCTTCGATTGTTCCTTTTGGCCCCTGCCGGTCTGCCTGTATGATTTATCTGGATGTTGTCTAATCTGGTCGTCCACTGTTACTAGGGTTGCGATGTGCGCGCTTGCTGCGGAATCTACTTCTCGCTGGCTTATGGTCGATACCTGGGAAGCTTTCCAAGACTACCAGCGGACCGCCGTCGTGCTCGATCACTTCGACTATGAAATAAATACAGTGCTCGGCGGGGTCCAGACGGAAGATGGCGAGCACCGTGACGTGCGCATCATGCTCCTCGCTGGTTCAGATCTCATCAGCACCATGAGCGAGCCTGGCGTGTGGAGTTATCAAGATGTGAGCGCTTGTTTGCGACTGCAGACTAGTCCCTTTTATCTGATCTCATTGACAGTTGGACCATATTTTAGGCCGATATGGCGCCTTCATAATAGAGAGAGCTGGTTCAGGGATGGACCAAGCTACCGACAACCTTGCCCGATGGCGACAAAATATATACCTTATCTCTCAATTAATTCAGAATGATGTATCGAGTACAAAGGTGAGATTGCTTGCCCTCCTCAACAATATTTCCATTCTTAGAGTCAATCCTAGGTTCGGCTATTCCTCAAGCGCGGTCTGTCGGTGCACTACTTGTTGCCTGCACCTGTCGTCGATTATATAGAGGAGCACAACTTGTATCAGGATGATTCGTCTCCGAAACCCCGCTCCGCTAAGCTTTGTCAGTCGACAACGCCGAGTTCGAAGGATTCTCCAAGATAACGCCTGGTTGATGTACGTAATCAGGTCTTGTATGACCCAGTCTGCATGCTCACGAGCACGCCTCAACAGGTTGTACTTTCGGACGTTGTAAACCACTGTGGTGCCTTTCAAAGATGCGCCACTTGTAAGAGTACTTGTTGTGACTTCGCGCTGATTTTGTATACCTTTGGTTTATCCGTCATCACTCTATATCAACAATTGAGCATTTGTTCCGATCCATCCATCCTCTTTGTTGTGACCCACGCAGTTTCACGACGTGTCGGCGAGCGAGCTCTGCTACAGACTCAGGTGGCAAGACAGGGTATCAACGGAATCTTACGGTGCGGAAGCGTCCGTGTTGAAAGATGGCTGCTTAGTAGGCGGGTTCATGCAAATTACCATGGTCGCGGCTGTCTTTTTCGGTTCGCCAGCCATATCCGCGTGTGTGGCGGCCAGACAACAGACATGAGGATGCCTCGCCATGCACTACCTCCGCTGTTTTGCTCCGCCGAGCGCACATTAAAGCTCACCGCAATGGCAGGGCATAACACGCATGTTCCTTTTGCCTTTGCTTTTTTGCTTTGTATTTCTGATTTAGGGAGTGAGCCTTAGCGAGCAACCATACAGTGCTGTACAGAAAAGGAGCCGGCACGCTCGGTTTCCGATGGTGCGACGCGAAACCGCTTGGCCATGCAGGCCTCCCGCGCGAGCTATTGCAGTATAGGGGATCGCACACGCGTGCACACATGTGCATAAACTAACTTCGCGAATAAGCAGACAGCTCCTCCAACCGCAGGGCACCTCGACTCAGGGCAGTATACAATATATATGTAAAGCCATGGACAGGTGTTGAGGACGACGCGAAGACGGTTTGTATAGTTTTGTATCCACTCCGCAACGACTCAGTGCCAGCCACGATGACCAATATTGTATCGACTGCTGAGTTCTTCATTGACGAGCGACGACTGATGTGTGTATTCAAATTTCGTTGGGTAAAGCACCTTCTGATTTGCTACTATTCATGCTGCAGTCGACGTGTAGACTGGCGGCTTCTACCTATCCTGGGAGTGCTGTACTCGATATGTCTCATCGACAGGTGCTTAAATAATCCACGTCTTCCAGCATAGCTCAGGCTGATTGACTCTTCTCCCCACGAATAAATAGAGTGAACTTGGGGATCGCAACAGTAGGTGGTGCGTCCCGTAGTGTCTTCCGTATTCCTTCCGTGTTTTGACATACACATGCAGGTATGGACGCAGACCTGGTGCGTACCTCGGCCCGCCTGTCAACGCACGGTTCGTCAAACCCATGGTTTGTGACACATTTCAGCGCCTGGATATTGGAGCGCGATATACCATAGTCAGTACGTGGATGAAAATTGCTTTGAATGTATGCTGCTGCAGAACCTAATGCATGCGCACTAGCGGCTGTATTCTTTGTCCCGTACATTCTCTTGTAAGCGCCCGTCGCAGCCGTCGTCTCTTCCTGCTACTACTTCTTCTTTTCTTCGTTCGAACAGCGAGTTACCAGGAAACATCATCGTCAGAAAGGTCGGGGCGAGCAACTGGCTCGCCTTTTGCGCTGTCTCTTGGGGCATCGCTCAGCTGGCTATGGGTTTTGTGCCCAGTTGGCAGTACCTAGCGTTGTGCAGGGCTTTGCTGGGCGCATTCGAGGTACTGCTTTGCTTTCTTTGAGATGACATTTGTAGTTGACTGACGTTATCGGCAACGCAGGCTGGGTTTTTTCCTGCAATGGTTTACATCGTCACAACGTGGTACGTATTTTCAAATTGCATTTCCCTGCATTTTTCGTCCATAACATGACGGTCGACAAGGTATAAAAGACATGAAGTCCAGAAAAGGTAGTGTCTCTAGGTTGCAATATGCCAGTACCCGCAATGTTTGTTTAACTGTCTTGTCGGTAGACTCGGAGGATTTTATCTATTGGCCACCTTTATTTCCGCGTTCAGTCCCATCTTTGGGTATCTCTTCACTCTTGTCGGCGGAACGCACCGGTTGTCGGGTTGGCGGTACATTTTTGTGCGTGTTGCTTTCCTTTACAGGGTTTCCAGCTCTGACCACTCAATTTGCTTATCTTTTTTCTTTTTTCTTCTCCCAGATCATCGAAGGCGCCATCACGATCGGATGTGGACTCATCGGATGGACATTCATTCCTGACTTTCCAGATGCCACGCGGACTACGTTTCTCAATGAAGCTGAAGTTGCCTTCATCCTTCAGCGCATAGAGGACGATCGCGGGGACGCTATCCCTGACGCGGTTACCTTGCGTAAGGTATTTCATCATTTGTGCGACTGGACTGTATGGGCGTACGGTATGTGTACCTTTTTTTTCTTCCAGATTTTTGTTGTTGCTCGTGCTTACACTCGTGCGTTTTCTGTTCCCCAGGCCTCATGTATATGTAGGTTCTTAAGTCTACTGGTAATTGGACTTCGTCTTACATTTGACTGGAATAGGTGTACGACCATGGCAGCATTGTCCATTGGCTACTTTTCCACTTTGATTCTCCAAGGTATGGGTTGGAGCGTCACGACCTCGCTGCTATTGGTACGTTTGCCTTTCATTGCATCAAACGTATCTTTAATTCCAAGTATTTCTCGCAGAGCACTCCACCATATATTTTCGCTGTAAGCAGTCGAATCGAAGAAAAAGAAATGCCTAAATGTAACGTGGATTGTTTGTTCTCCAGACAAGCATGATATGGCTGTTCTCGTGGCTATCTGACAAGTACCAACAACGTGCCATTTTCATCGCTCTCGGGGCCGTCGTCACGGCCATTGGCACCTGCTTCACCGCGTTCCTGTCCAATAACACTGTGCGATATCTAGGTAAGAAGTTGTTTAGCGGGGCGTCTGACAGCATCTGCATCCGTTGACTTCTGCTCTGACTTGCGTATACGCCATTCCAGGTATCTTCCTCACTTGTGGAGGCGCTAACGCGATCATTCCCGGAGTTTTGGCCTACGTATGTGAAATTCTTGTTCATTTCGGAGATACCCCTGCGCACCACCATCCCTTCCTCCTCCCACTGCACTCTCCGCCGCGCTCATCTGTTTATCCTGTTCATTCTCCGCTCGTCTCCCGATATCCGCGCCGCTTGAACATCCCATGTATACATTTTGTCTATATCCTCACACACCGCGATCGCTCGTTAACTGCTACTGGTTCTTCTTATCTTCTCCTTCCTCAGGCATCAAACAACGTTGTTTCACAGTCCAAGCGCGCAGTCACGACAGCAACGACGATCATGTTTGGCGGAATCGGCGGCATCTTTTCAGCGGTAGTATTTCGCCAGCAGGACGCGCCGTCGTACCGTCCGGGTTCGATCGCAACGCTCACGTGCCAACTGTCCTTGCTCGCCCTTCTCGCCCTGACAACAGGCCATTTCCGAAGACGGAATGCAGAGACTAGGCGGGGGAACTTGTCGTCGCGCTCGCTCGAGGAAAAGCCCGGTTTCATGTACACGCTTTGAAGAAAGGGTCAGGTTGTATACCAGATGAAACGGCGTCGGGAAATGGCGGACGTGGCGTCGACTAGATTATAATGTACAATAGGCGATGATTTAAATTATACGAAGATCCGCGACGTCTTAGGAGGTCTTAGGGCGTATCCGAGGCGACACGCGTATGTACCTTTTAAACGCTAGCGGCTGCTAGCTGCAGTCTGAAGTATAGCTAGCGTAAAGCACCCTCTTCTTCCTCCAATGAGTAGTCTTGACGAATACGAAATATTTGCAAGTAGTACAAGCTACACGAGCAGTTGATTTTCAAAAAAAAAATCCGAATGAGTACTTTGCGGACGACACACGTACCTCGAAAATTCGCCGTCCGCAAGGGTCAAACGCTTTCCTTTCTCTGCTTCCCGCTTGGATGAAGATTTTAGGCGTCGCTAGCAGAGACAAGACATTGACAGTTCTTCTTTGCAAGAAAAAAAAAGGTCGATGTGTGTCATATGTTTTGAGAGCCACGATGTGGGGTCTCGTGAGCAAGCCGCTAGAACCCCGCGTCAATCTTTCGCGAGTGGCTGCTGTTGTCTGCAGCGGACGTCAATCCCTTTGGATGGCAACGCCAACCAGCGACGTCCAGGCGTCACGCGCACCCCGGTATATGATCTTCGCCTGTTGTACACACACACAACTTCGAATTCTAGCGAGCGTGCAATGTGCTTCTAAAAGGTCCCCACGACTCATCACGGATGTCGCGATCTTCTGTATCGGTATCACTGGCCACTGCATAGCGGCTCTGTTGTTCGTGGTGCATCAGTAGCGATCCGACGGGCAATCGGGTACGGGTAGCTCACCTCCCCTCAGGGATGCATCATCCGTTTCCGTCTGTTCTGCTCATCTGGTTACGGGCGGTGCTCGCGATGCACAAGTGTTTTGAAGCGTTACGCCCGTAGCCGGTTAAGTGATCGATGCCGCACAGAATGAGGAAACAGCCTGAGACGGCTTCATAAGGCAAAGTCCGTGGAGACAGAATGGGAGAGATCGGCAAGCGCGTTCGCATGTACGTGTACGGAGGGAGCGGAGGGAGCGATGGGGCACTCAGCCCAAGAAGCACAAAAACGATTCGTCCGCAAAGTTCCATACCACCGACGTCCCGGCTTGTAGAATGAACTCTGTGAGGATGACAGATTGCACTGGAGCTACGTGCACGTGCCGCTATGTATGATATGAAGAGGGGGACAGGATCCATTATAACATAATGAATCGCCTCTTTTCTTCCTGTTGGTCTGAATAGCCGAAGACACGAAACTGCCGATTATATAGCCACCATTTCCACGTTTTCTGGCTACAGAATTGACTGTCCACATAGTAATAGCAGCCGTATACAACTAGTGTACACGTTTTGCTGATCAAGGACAGACCATTCCGTCGATAATTGGTTAGGATAGATAACACAAAGGGCAGAGATATTGCACGGCATTCCGCCTTCTCCAAATTGTGCAAATTGCAGTCCGCAGAAAACCGAGCCACAAAGGCGTAAGATAGGAGATTTTGACTTCAGGGATGAGGAGAGTGCTATGGATACACCGAACTCACCGCTGGTCGTGCGGCTTCTGAGAAGAGCAAGGCCGGGCAGGATGGCAAATCGTGGGATATTGGATATTGCAAGACATAAAGAACAGCGACAGGACAGCAACGAAGCGTGCTGATGACGATCCGAGTCACTGCCAGCTACGATGAAACCTTCAACCAGCTGACAGGTCGACATAGAACGACTGCGCGAGAGACCCGATGGATGTGTGCCGTCGCCGGAGGTGGTCCCGAGGATGGTCCTTAGGTCAGTTGACAGTGGAAGTTGGGACAGATTGTGCGAATGAGGCTCAGATAGCATGACGCGGAAGGCGAGATTGTGGCATTCATTCTTCTCGAGTAGACGGCATATAATCGGGGGAGAAGTCAAAGAGATGTCAAGGGGCCCAGTAGTAGGGCAGAATGGCGTTTTTTGAGCAGACTGTCGAGGGCGAGCGACGGGATAGTGACACATGGACAAGTGAAATTGTTTTCAGTTTGACTAGGCCCGCTCCGAGATATTGCAGGTGGGCGAGAGAGTGGTCGGGTCCGACGCGCCTTCGCCGCTAGAAACGAGGCGTGAGTAGATCTTTGTTCTATCTCTAAGCGAGCGGCGAGTTCTACTTGAGGTGGGAGAATCCTTATGCGGGTATTCTAACAAGTATACATGATACAAACTACTGAGTCCGGGGGAGACCGAGACGAGAGAGATGGTAGTTGTTTTAATTATTCAAGGAGTAGGTGCACTGCTGCCTCCAAACAACGGGATAGGCGTCGGGGCTGTAACACGCGACGAGGAAAAGCGGTTTCAGAGCGGTGATAGATAGAAACAACAGCAGAGGAAATCATCAGTCGGGGTGATGAACAGGTACTCGGCTGATGGCTGATGGCTATAATTGCATGTCAAGCACCGCGGGCACATACCCCAGCCGGTATAAATCCGTTCGTCCTCAGATTCTTTCTTTTCCACTCTTTCTCAATCTCTTCGTCCGCATCGAGTCCTTCAATCCACTCGGGCACCATGTCTTCCCTCTACCTGCCCTTGTCCCACGTTATCGCGCAGGATGCACCTCTCTTGTCCCCCGTTTCTATAGAAGACCAATGGCCCTCGATGGCATCCCCGTCCCCTGACTTCATCCACTATGGCTCAGTCGGTTCTGCATCATCGCCGCCATCCTCTGCGCCGTCAATCGCTTCAAACTCACCCTGTCCGTCTACCTTGCTACAGATGCGCTTGACCCCAGAGGTCTCGGAGTCGGACGCCTGCATGTCCACCCATCAGCTCTTCGATTTCCCGGATACTGTCAAGCCTTATTCTGCGTCCGTTCCATCTCCTCCAGTGCCCGTCGCACAGCAATCCGTGCCGCAGCAACAGCAGCAGCACCGCGTGCAGTTGTACATTGACCCCTCTGCAATACCATCTCTTGCAGAGAAACGCAGCGGCCCACTTCCACAGGCACAGGCCAAGAAATCCCGCATAGGGGAGCGTATTCATAGCAAGGATTTCGTGCCTCCCGATGTCTCTGGTCTCAGCAAACGTGAAGCGCGTCTTGTCAAGAACCGTGCTGCAGCATTCCTCTCGAGACAACGCAAACGCGAAGAGTTTGAGTCCATGGAGATGTTAGTGGTACCCATCAATGATACTTAGAGCATTTTCTCATCTATTTTTTTTTTGCAGTCGCGTTGCAGAGCTTGAGCGCGAGAACGCGCGCCTACTTGCTCTCACTCAGAACTTGAACGCATGCGAGACCGGAAGTAAACCGCAGGATGACTCACAGGCGTTGGCTCAGGAAGTCGCCGCCTTGCGTGCCCAGCTCGCGGCTGCAGAAGAGCGTGAGCGCAATCTCGCCGCAGAGCTCGCCTCCAAGAACGCCTCTATCGCCGCTGCCAATGACAGTGCCTCTCCGCGAGCGTCGCACTCGCAAATCAAAGTTGAAACACAAGACGCTGTGATTCCACCTACATCAATGTCCCGTTTATCAGGTTTGACAACACCAACAAAGTCTGCGAGCTTAGGTCTCATGGTATGTTTGCGGTATCAGTTTCATATCCATTTTATTCCATCTAATTGACAACACGGCGGTGCAGGTTCTACTTTGTGCACTGCCTACGCTGCTCTCCGGCGTCCCCGCTAATACTGCACCGAACAATGCCTTGTTTTCACTACCCACGCCCGCCACGGCCTCCTCGTCGTCGTTTGGCATGTCCTCTCTTTTCCCCAGCAACTTCGATCGGTGGTCCGTGCATGATAACGACCTGAGCCTCGATTTCGGCTTGGATCCCAAATCCCGGCCGGGCGTCCTCTCCGGACTAGCGTCCGGCATCCGCAAGCTTGAGTTTGCGGACACGGAGTCGGTCGCACTCGCAGGCCTCCGCGGGCTCGACATTTCCTTCGATACGGCCTCATCGGAAGATGGCAAGATACGCGTCCGCATCCATTCGCCGTCTTCCTCGGCGCAGTCACGCGCCACCTCTCCCGGTGCTGCATCATCCGTATCATCGTCCGACTCGTCCAGTAGTTTTGCGACCGACGTGCTCGCGACACCCCCGCTGAGCACGAGCGACCCTTTCCTGGGCGTTGGTTCTCCGATCGACATGGATTACGGCTTCTCATTTGCAGCAGACGGCTCGCAGATGCTCTTTGACCGCACGAGCTGCCTGTCGCCGGACCCGTGTTTCAGCTCGCCGTTTGGCTCTGAGCTCTCCTTCGGCGAGAGCACCGCCACCTCAGTGGCAAGCCAGAAGCGCCATGTGCGCATTTCGCTGAGGACTCCGCCCATTGAGGGCGGCGAAGGCGGCGAGTGGGAGGTGCAATTCTGCTGAACGCCGAACAAACAAACAGCTGGGTCTCCGAGAGCTGGTCCTTCTCGCCTTTTGTTACTGTATATGCTCTTATATTCAACTCAAACACACACTCCCGCTTTCGTTGCTATATGTTCAAAAACTAATCCCTTTCCGTCTGCCTCCTGACTTTTCGACTTCTCTCACTTCTCAATAATACTGTGGACATTCGTGCAATCTCGGATTTATATCTTATAACAGCTCGTACATGTACATCTCAAATTACTCTCACGGGTCTATTATATATATAGTAATATACCTTTCGCCCTGACCATCGGCTCCCTAGTTTCCTCCTCTTCTATTGTACTTACTCTACCTTTTTTTTCTTCTTCCCTTCCTTTGCCGACAACTGTGGTTTAATGGTCCCACCAAACCGGATCTGTACGAACAATTTTTCTGTCTCCCTCTCTAGCATCTTTCGTTTCGTTTCTTTTTTTTCCCTTCGTTTCTCCTTTCGTTTCTCTTAATAATTCCCCTCGAATCTCTCTCTGCATTATTATTATATTTGAAAAGTATTTTACTTCAGCTTTACGGGCTGCGCACGGTCGTAGTTCGTACTTGGCTGTCGGATTTGTTGTAGCGCCAATAAATTGTATATTATATTTCGGCCTATCATAACGGACCATGGATATGTGAATTTGCTTTGAGCCAATTCGGGTGTGTTGAACGAGCAAGGGAAAGGTAGGCCCGCTTGGCTGGTTCTGCAGTTGAAAAATATAGCTGATTATCACCTGATCAGTATCTCGTCAAACTTCCTTATATGGCTCATATGATTGGTGGGATATTTCTTGCGAGTAAGAGTTTCTGCAGCACAGACCGAATTGTTTGCCGAAATGTGTCCCAGCGTGTGCGTACTCCAGCAGTGCAATCCTACAATTAGTCTCCTATGAGCAAACGAAAATGGAAGTGAGCCAATCCATTTCGACCCCTACAACGACTTTTACAGCAAATGAACATCGATCGACGATGCCAAACGTGCTTTTTTTCAGTACGCTGGAAACGAAAACATGTTCCTATGGATTTCCACCCATTCCAGGGAAAAAAAAAACATCTATATATTATCTGCCCGCTCTAAGAAAGAAGGTCGAAGTAGAGCAGGATACACGTAACGTTGCAACAGTAGCGACGAAAAAAGAGAGAGAAAAACACAAAATAAAAGGAAAGCAACAATTCAAGGTAGTGATACATATAAAAAATGAAAAATGTAGAAAGGGATACATCCGGAGAGAGCACAAAAGACATGAGCATGAGGCGGAAAGATTATAATTTAAAGGAGTCCCAGATGTAAAAAAAATGGAAGCCTACGTATTGGAGGCTGCTTGAAGAACAGGAGACGAAGACGAGACACTCGAGCGATGGAGACCAGGAGACCAAGAGATAATGCATAGGACAACGACTGAACAAGGACCAAGGGAGTGGAGTGGGAATGGATTGGTTGTTTTGAGACGGCGCGTTTCTTTGTATAGTTTAGATGCAGCCGTCGCTAGAGACATATACAGTCAGCAATCGCATTCAATTCTTCATAGATGGAGAACAATCACCGGCAGGTGGGGTCAGCCTCGCGAGCGACCTCCTCAACATTAATGACACGTGCTTCTTTCTCGCGAGGAAGAATGCGATCGTGACGGGTGGACGCCCCATCCCTGGACTCGGGTGCCTGTTCACTATCAGGCACATATGCGCATACCATCGAAGATCAGACGTACCTCAGAGCGGGCGAACGTCTCTACGAGTTTGGCATTAGGAAGAGGAACAGCATTCTGCACGGACGTGAGAAGGATTGTCAGAAAGCAATAGAATAGCGCACGCACATCACTGCTTCTGGCCTCAATGTCGACAGGTGCAGCATACGCGCACACGATCGCTATGAGTCATAGTTCGTAAGCAAACGTTCACAGGTCACAGGCACCACAACATACCAAAGGCGAAGAGGTAAGCAAGTACTCGGAAAGCGTACATCGTGGATTGGAAAAGTTTTTGCAATTGCAAGAGAGGATGCGCGATATGCAGAAGACCGACTCAACAAGAGCACTAGCTTAGGGAAGGAGACAAGCCCGCTCGCCTGGCCTTTTAATCAAAATGAGAGAAAGGGACAACCAAACGGGACAGCAGTCGGTTACACATCGCTACCACGCTCAAAGCCCATAATTAAAAGCAGGAGCCAAGGCCCTAGGCAACGGCGAGTCACCATAGGACTGCCCAATTAGGACAGTCCTTTGTGTGCTTTACCTTCCTTTTTCGGATGCGCCCTTTGTCCTCGTTCCTCATGGAGCGGGCTCGTCGACAACCATCGCGTGATGGATCCTGCCTCGAGAAAAGGAAATGCCAACGACTAGTAATTGACTTGCAGTATGATGTTACGAACCTGGGCGGTTTTTCTAAGCGCTCGTACGGCATATATATTGCCACAGTTATCTAAGAAGTGCAGAGTCGTCATGTAGATCAGGGTTCCTGTAGAGCTGGCGGCCCTGCTGATGTTTCTGCTTGAAGACGGCGTTCCGGAGAACTATCGATGGGATATATGGAGCTTAGCGACATCGCTGGATCCAGTTCATCTAGACACAGCGTTTCGCTTGGCATAGATAGCACAGGGGCGATCGTGGGAGCTCGCGACGAAGATATCCTATGGACGTCGCCAGATACACGACCACTCGAACCTTGACCAAGCATGTTGTTGAACGTCATTGGAGATGTGGGCCGGGCAGTGCCTTCTTCGTATACATCAGAGTCATGCGAACCCATACCGGAAGAGATCACTGTATAGGCGATACCAGCGGCCTCAGGCCAAATGTCAACTACAACAAGGTTAGAGCCACATTGGAATACCACGAAGCTGAACACCGTGTATACGCTGCCGTAATACAGGTGCGTGAGTGCCATCTGAAGGGTGTAGATAGAGTGAAAATGCAGGACGCACAAATAAATAGCTGAGCTCCTGAGGATATTGACCAATACGGGCTAGTCACATACATGTTTCACATAACAAAGAAATGTTCAAAAAGACACACACCTTGAAATTGAAGCCCTCCGGTCCGAGAGCTCTTCGTATGCTGGAACTGGTACTCCAGATACGGCAAATCAACATGCCTACACAATGACAACATGTTCGATCCACCAATAAACGGTCAAGAACGACTAACCAATGCAATATATGTTCGTGCTGAATGCCTGGTCAGATAGCGCAAACAGGCAGACACACACACTTACCTACCTTAATGTGAACGCCCACCCAGCACTAACCCAACCCTTCAAGATCGTCCGTTCTGCTATATGTTCGTGGCTCCGTGATGACATAGATACCGTGCAGATCAGACAGACTACACATGGTTGATAAAGGAGAAAAGTGCGGTAAATTCAAGCAAAGCATACCAAGTAATCCAGCCCATGTCACCAGCGGGAAGGCAACAAGTCTCCACCGATGCTCGTAAACATGCCACAAGCGACGTATCTGCTGCAGGTGTCAGTCATTGTGCCGATACAGACGTAGACTCCGACTCTTGCCATCATTAGATCCCCAATCAGAAGAGATAAAGCGAGAGAAGTAAGCGTCCCTATATAGGTCTTCTGCCCACCATATGCGTAGTAGTCCTCTGGATGGGAACCGCCGCGATAATATACGAACGCTTCAAACACTCGAATCATGGTGCAAAACCAATGCTTTGCAAAAACAATCAGCAGGGAACCAACGACGAGCCTGATCTGAGATATTTACAAAAGTCACCGTAATAAAGAGCAACAGAGTACCCAAAATCATTGGTTTCGTCATGACCATAAATACCAGAGAAAGGCGGTTCAACCAGCGTCCCGCGCTATTCTGGGAGATTCGTTCGCCACGACTATAGGTACGACTATAGTTGCGCAGTGACAAGAAGGACAACACAAGAAAGATCCCAAAGAAGACACCTTCAACGCAAACAGAAGCCAGGTTAGCAGCGGTGAGAGAAATACTGGGCATGGTTCATATCGCGATAACAAGTTCACTTTCGAGATGCTTGCAATGTACCATAGGAAGGTGGCCTTATGAGCAACGGTGGGGGGTGTCAACGCGATCCTGTGCGATAATTCGAGGCCGTACTTATATATGAGCCATCGACACAGTACATGAAGAGAGGGCTGGAGCATCATGACAGAATCCTCGCCTCCAGGATATAAAAGCCGTGCTTCAGATCATCGAACGTCGGAAGTAACCAGTAGCCGCAGAGCCTCCAAAGAGCACATATCGACAGCGGAACAACAGCTGCAGCAACGGGATACAGCAGGATACAAGGCATGGGCAGGATACCGTGGCATTCATCTTAACAGACATCCAAGATTGAACAGCCTCGGTTCCGCGCCTCACGCATCGCATTTAGCCCCGACTGTTTCAAAACTCGGGCCCTGAGAACAAATTTCAATATTTGGAGTTAGTGCTTTCTCAACGGCAGAAAACACAACAGAGAGACCACATACGTGTAAAACACCCATGACCGTGTGAAAAATATTGCTGCGTACACAAACATTCCAGCAGGAGACTCGCAATCGCAGAGCCGTGTCATATATCATAACAGTGCTTGCACCTAAATCCTCAATGACATGTAGACAAACTCAGGAGAGGAGATCAGATGTAACGAATTATGATGTGTCGAAAGAGCGGTGCTAATGAAGTGAACACTGGATCCTAGTACAAGTCTTAACCGTTTTCACTTAGTATGAACAAAGTGATACATACGCGAGTCGGTGCTCGTCACTAGCCGAAGGATCCAATTCGTGACGAGAGCTGTACGTCCGAGCAAGCTTTAAAGCGTCTGGCCAAGGCGGTCCTACTCGCAGTCTGAGCCCTGAGCAAGAAAAAGAGTTTTTTTTTAAATGCAACCAAACGGAGCGTTCAAATCGAATCCTATCGCCCGAACGGAGCGGCGTTACGTCGCACTTAGAGCGCCTATGTAGCTAGCTACTAAGTACGGGCGCTGACTAGCGAGTCGCCATAGCCCGAAGCTCCAAAATAAATAAAAAAGCCAAAGAACAAGGACAACAATCTTATCGATCGCCAAACCGATTGATGGGCGTGCACCGCCACCGCCATAGGACCACGCGAGCGTGAATTGCCCTAATAATCTACTTATTTACGAATTTCTGTTATTTCTAAAGAAGATTTTTTTAAATCCAGATAATATTCCTTTGAGAGCGATCCCTATGTTAGAATTGAACAAAGAAGCTCGTCCTTTTCGCCATCACTCGTCGTCTGAATCACTCTGGTCAGCGAGGAATGCCATGATGCTTTGTCTCGCATTCCTAGGCCGACGTTTTTCAGGTGCTTTGTTTTCGGTATCAGACTCGGACTCATCATCGTCGCTCGACTGTGCCTTTGCACACGACTTCCCGACGACGCGTTTCTCAAACTGCTTGACGTCCTCTGTTCGGTGACGAATGGACATGAGCGACATGAAATCCGATAACCAACAATGCGAGGCCACTTACCTAGCTCCTGCGCCAATTCGCGCTGTGCACGGATAGCCTTGGCCTGCTCGAGGCTCAGCCGTCCATGCATGCCGAGATCTGCTAGTAATCGTCGAAGCTGTCGGATCTGCTCTGCTGGCTTGTCGTCGGTGAAGAATTTGGACCACACTTTCCGCACACCACATGCGAGCACGAGCGATTTTAGTCGCTTGATCCGCTCATCGCTCTTGCTGTCGCCCGGCTTGCTGCCAGAAGCCTCCTTACCTTTCCTTTCATTGGATTTACTGATTTTGGCTGTGCTCTTCGTACCTTCGTTCTACATGCGACACATAATTAGCCAGCGAATAACGAAAGAATGTCGAGACTGGGATGAAGGAGAGGCACATGACAAAATATGGTTTACCTTTTCCTTCTTGCCTTGTCGCTTCTTTTTGGGCGGTTCATCAACAAGAACAGACATTTCCGATTCGCTCTTCTGCGGATAACAGAACATCAGCATCACAGTAGAAACGAAGGACTCTGGAGACAAACATCATCATCATCGTGTGTAACAACAATAGTTGAATCCACGACAGAAGCATCGTGACCGTTCGTTACGGTCGGTGTATTGAATTCTGGCGTTTCTTCGATACGGCGCTTCTTCGATGGTCGCGCAGGCTCTTTGGTTGTAAACACCTCCATATCTGAGGAGTCCTCAACCATTTGCTGTACGCAAGTTATCGATCCGATCATGGCAGAAAACTCAGCTGTAAATAACGCACTGCAGATGTGAATGTAGCGCTCGATTTGTGCGAGGTTTTCGGTGCCTTTCGTTGTTTAGATGAAGGTTTGGATTTCGGCGGCGACGACTGAGACTTCTTGCTTGTGGAGGACGTGTTGTCCCCCGTTTTCATCGGCTTTTGTGTGTTGTTGACAGCCTTATCTGACTCGGGGTTCGCTTCTGCAAGTGGTTGGGGGAGAGACGCGTCCTAAGACGGGAGTCGGGAACCATAAGATACGAAGGCTGAAAATCTCCACGTACACATGCACGTAGTATAGTTTCTTTAATCTTCTTCTTGATTACCTTCTCGTCCAATGCGCCAGGCTCGAGCTCGAACCGTTTCTCGAGCTGTTCACGCAGTATTCGCGGAGTTAATGAGCTGTTACAATGATGAGTGGGCTGCAACCTACCACCAGGGGAACACGACACACACCTGAGAGTTTTCGTACGTCTGGCAGCTATGACAGCATCTGTCGTCGCTTTTTCAAGTATGTCAAAATCGGGGACAGCCATGGTGGTCGCGGTCAAAGGTTCGCACGACGCTAAGTCGATAATTGGCTCAGAGTCAGTCGTCGATATTGACGGGACGCGGTCACGCGTTTCATCAATGTCATGTGATATGCACTGAAGTAGAATCTTCGCTTTCTAATGCTTCATATGATACTTATGCTGACAACATCCTGTAGATTTTAAGCGTAGAAAGCTGGACATTCGTGTACATAAATGGCAGCGCGTCTTGGTACCCGTCTTACCTGTAGCGCTATATAAATAAGTAATAGAGTGAAAAATCAATGTCAATGTCATGTGATATGCACTGAAATGGAATATTCGCTTTCTAATTCTTCATATGATACTTATGCCGACAATATTCTGCAGATTTTATATAAGGATGAAAAGCCGGACATTCGTGTACCCGTCTTACCTGTAGCGCTATATAAATAAGTAATACTGTACCGTTTCGACTGTAGGTTCACTCACGCGTCACGCCGGTCCATGAACTGAACCTATCCGGCCCTTCGTCACGGGTCACCCTACCTCATGAACTAGTTCATGATCATGAGTCACTCTGACCTAAACGGAAAAAATTCCCTTTTTGGGTAATATATGTGAAAAAAATTTGAATTTGCATGCACTTATGTATTCTCCCATTCCCACTATTCCCCTCTGAGTGGTTTCATGGCCTTGTGCGCCACAGGTCAATGACCGTTAAACTAACTTGCAGGTGAACTTGAACCTATCCGAGGCCATCACGGCTCACATATCACAATGAACTTGAACCTCCCCGAACGTCACGCATCAGGCTCAAAATTGATGAACCTACGGTTGGGGGTCGGCAACACCAGCCAAAATTTGCTTCTGAGCCTTGCAGGTAGGATGGCTAGACGAGATTTGGACTCATGCAGCACATTTGGGACTTGGGTTTCGCTGGAAGAAATGTTGGCACGGGGTTGTAGACAAAAAGTCTTGGAGTCGATTTCATAAATATGTACAAATAAGATGATTTTTCATTTGAAAACTGGCAAAGACGAGACGAAATTAAAAATTGGTCCCAAGGAAACTGTTTAATGCATTAAAATATGATTTTTCGGGATTTTACATCAATTTTATCTTGCCTGTGGATGAAGAAATCTGAAGGGCAAGAGATTTTGCCCAATGAGGCAGTTCGGGGCTTGTAATGACTCAGGAAAGGGTATTCCTACCCAGATATGGGTCAGCACAATGTTGATGTGTGGGGGTCGGCATGGCCCTGTCAAAATGTGTAACGCACATCTGGCGAGTCCATTTGGTCCTGTTTGAACATCAGAACTAGATTATTGATGGCTGTAGGACGCATCAACATTGTGTTGACCCATATCCGGGTAGGAATACCCTTTCCTGAGTCATTACAAGCCCCGAACTTCCTCATCAGGCAAGATATCTTGCTGCCCAGATTTGTGCATCCACAGGCAAGATAAAATTGATGTAAAATCACAAAAAATCATATTTTAATGCATTCAACAATTATGTTGGGACTGATTTTTGATTTTGTCTTGTCTTTTCCAGTTTTCAGATCAAAAGTCATCTTATTTGCACATATTTACAAAATTGACTCCAGCACTTTTCATCTACACCACCGTGCCGACATTTCTTCCAGCAAAACCCAAGTCCCAAATGTGCTGTACGAGTCCAAATCTTGTCTAGCCAGCTTACCTACAAACTGTTAAGTGTGACGACCAGTAGGTGTGATACCGTCGTGAGAACTGATGACACGACCCCTTATGCGAAGAGTGAAGTGTTGGAGGTGGCGAGACACCTGACTGAGTTGCAACCTTGATGTGACAAGTGAAGCGAGAGATAATAAGATGAGAATACGAGTCGCTCAAGAGCCGAGGACGAGAAGATAGCCAGTTCTGTGGATATTGTTCTTTGTTCTGAAGTATAGAATACAAGAGGTGAAGTGCAGAATACATGCGTTTGTACACTATTTTAAATACTATCGCGAGCGAGCACAGACCAAGTAATTTGAGTGAAACTGATTGTCCTTAAGTGCTATCTCCTATGATCAACCCTCTGTGCGAAACAATCCTTTGTATATAATAATGGTCACGTGATTAGTCCTTATTAATCCTTATGTAATTGCAGTTGCGAGTTTGAATCTCGGTAAGTACATTTTGTAAATAGAGAGGGCCTGTTGATGCGAGCATATAGATGCCCGGTGACAATACACCAGCCATGAGCGGTTACATTTCCTTGGGGTCGTGACAGTACTCCCCTCCTAGGCCGCGACGAGCGACTTTATGAGCAAGGAGGTGGCTTGTGTGTTTTTAACCATGCTTTGGGAAAACGTGCATGGAATTCTTCGATCATTGCAGGACAGTCCTCTTCCAAGATTTTGACCGGTTCCCAGCTGTCGTTGCTGGGATCGAATCCCTTCCATCGTACTAGGTATTGAAGCTTCTTTCGGTAATACCTTGAGTTAAGGATTGCGGCTACTTCCCAACACTCTTCTCCTTCAACTACTTCTGGTTCGGGTTCTTCCAAAATTCTTCCCGGTATCGTGTCTTCGTGGACGGCAGTAAGAAGGTTCACATGAAATACTAGGTGAATATTCATGGTTTTCAGTAGATCGAGGCAGTAGGCGTGCGACGAGATTTTTGCAGCGATTTTGTATGGGCCAAGGCGTCGGGGGGCTAGCTTCTTAGTGGGTCGGTCAGTGGTGATATTGATGGCTTCCAGCCAAACCCATTGCCCAATATCGTATTGTGGCGTGTCTCGATGATGCGTGTTGTATGCCTTCTTCTGCCTCTCTTGCGCTAGAATGATGGTCGACTGAATTTCCTTCTGCAGTCGGTCGAGTCCTTCCGCATATTCTTCCACTTTAGGATTCCCCTGCCCATGTGATGGGACCATGGAAAATGTAGGATGATATCTGAGATCCGTGTAGAATGGCGACATGCCGATGGAGGAATGAACCCAGTTGTTATATGCGAATTCTCCGAGGCTGAGATATTCGTCCCAATCATCTTGCCGGTGTCCGCAGTAGAGTCATAGGAAGAGTTCAACGCTTTTATTTGTAACTTCCGTTTGTCCATCAGTTTGTGAGGGGTACGCAGTAGAGAATTGGGGATTGATGCCGAGTTGTTTGTACAGGGACTGCATAAATGCCGAGTCGAACTGCCTTCCTCTGTCTGACGTTGCTTCCGCTGGACACCCATGGAGCTTCCAGACATTTCGTCGGAACAGGGTTGCTGTGTCCTCTGATGACAGTTGTTTTTCTTCTCCTTTCATTGTGCATTCAACGAAATGTCCGCGTTTAGTAAGACAATTGACAACGACTAGGATCGCATTGTGATTTCGGCGTGTGCGGGGTAAATCTGTGATGAAGTCATAAGTGATGGACTGCCAGCGGCCGGTTGGAATTTCGAGGGGTTTTAGAAAGCCAGGTGGTGGTGCGTTTTGTGCTTTCATTCGTTGGCACTCTTGGCAGCCGTCGACATATCGGTTGATGTATGCTTTCATTGACAGCCAGTAGTAAAAGCGGTTGACGAGTTCTAACATGGGTGCACGTCCAGGGTGCCCGGCGATCATTGCGTCATGATATAATTCAAGGATCTTTCGTTTTATCTCCTCGTCGGCCGGTACATAAACTTTTCCTAGGTGATACAGGAGTCCTTCCTCATATGAGAAGTCCTGGAGTGCTGTTTTGATGCTTCTGACGAGTTCGCGATGATCAGCCGATAGGAGTTTGATCAGTTCGGCAAGATTGGCGTCATTTGCAAGGCATTCCTTGATAAGATTGAGGATTTCGGCGTCTGAAGTGTACAGCCCGGCTATGGTAGTGAAGTCCAAATCGAGAGTTTCCTGGCCTGCGATTTCCGTGAAGTGTTCTGGCTTTAAGAGCATGTAGAGGTCATCAGCCCCCTCTTTAGGTCAGTGATCGGAGCGTCGAGAGAGGGCGTCTGTGCGATTTTGGGGACCAGGCCGGTAAGCAATTTGAAAATTATATTGAGATAGGAAATCGAGCCAGCGCATTTGACATTTGGACAATGGAAGTGGCTTTGAAAAGTGTTCGAGATTTTTGTGGTCGGTAATAATTTGAATGGGATCTTGTGTGCTTTCCAAATATTGTCACCAATGCTGCAGTGCGCGTACTACTGTGAGCATTTATTTGTCGTAAATGTCGTAGTTTCGCTCAGCGGGTGTCATTGATTTAGATGGGAATGCGATTGGGTGATGCCTTCGATCGTATTCTTGTTTCTGTGAAAGGATCGCGCCATAAGCATATCCAGATGCATCTGTTTCCATAGTGTACGGCTTCTCGGAATCGGGATGTGCTAGTACTGGTGCGGTGGTCACTGCATTCTTTAATCGGTCGAATGCGGCCTGCTCCCATTCTCCCCAGTGCCATTGTACATCTTTTTTCTCGAGGTCATGAAGTGGTCTTGCCGTGTGCGAGAAATGCTTAATAAACTGTCGATAAAAACAATAAAGCCCAGGAATTCTCTGACCCCTCTAAGATTCTGTGGTGGTTTCCAATCTCGGATTGCCTCTACTTTCCATTTGTCCATTTTGAACCCTTTGGTAGTGACGCGTACCCCGATAAAGTTGATTTCTTGTTTATGGAACTCACACTTTTCTGCTCGGCAGTATAGATGGTTTGCGCGGAATTGTTGTAAGATTTCTCAGTTCGTAGCTACATGCTCGGGGAGTGTTTTTGTGAACGATAACGTGTCGTCAAGAATATTTGTACATTCGACATCGAGTAGTGGGCCGAGGGTGTCATTGATGAAACGTTGGAAAGCTCCGACTGCTCCTGTAAGTCCGAAGTGCATAACATTGAATTGATAATTCCCGTAGTGACAATGGAAGGCGGTCTTCCATTCATCTCCTTCGCGAATCCTGATCTGATTGTATCCGTGCCGTAGGTCAAACTTCGAAAAGACAGTAGAGCCTTGTAGTCGATCAACAATCTCATCTAGCCGAGGAATAGGGTATTGGTCTTTGACGGTGATAGCATTAAGTTTCCTCCAATCGATGACAAGTCGTTTGGTTCCATCTTTCTTTGGGACAAAGAAGCAGGGTGCCGCGACCGGTGATTTTGATGGTGTGATGAATCCTTTTGCCAGCATTTTGTTGAGCCATTTGCGAAGTTCCTTTAGTTCTGAGTCGGACATTGGGATGAGACCGGAAGGTTTCGGAAGTTCGGCTCCTTCGACAAAATTAATCGTGCAGTCGTAGGAGTGATGTTCTGGTAGTATAGAGGCTTTTTCTTTCGAGAAGATGTCGAGAAGGTCATGGTATTCTGAAGGGACGATTTCCTCAATTGGTTTCAGTGCTTCCTTGTGTTTAGAAGCAATTTCTGCCGATAGGTTCTTCTTTGTAGCTGTTTCCATTGCGAAGATTTCTACTTCTTCATCATCCATGGGGTCAATGAGGTCGATTGCATCGTCTGTCCTTGCGACTACGTCCGGGGCCTTGTCTAGGCAATGAGCGGAGCAGTGTGCCGAGCCGAAAACTATCCTTCCAGTGGTCCAATCAATATTGGGGTTATGTTTTTGAAGCCATGGTAGTCCTAGAACAAGGGGGTATCGTCCGACGGGTGCAACATCGAACAACGCTTCTTCTTCATGATTTTGAACTCGTAGTGTGCCTTTAACCTGATGCGAGACCGTGCCTAATGATTGTCCGTCTATATCTTTGATTGGTAATGGAAATTCCCATGGGACTTTAGGGAGGTTTTCCTTGGCGACAAACTGTTCGTTGATAAAAATTCCAGTTGCGCCGCAGTCAATCATGGCGTGCGGTGTTGTGATTTTTCCCATTTCAAGTGTTGTATCAATGACCAGATGTTGTGCATTCTGTTCTGAGTACGGTAATACAGAAGCACGTATATTTACACAGGGCCTTGGTTCATACTTTATGCGGGGAGCCTTCGAAGACACAACTTTCATTCAAGGCGTCTTTAAAAATCCAAACTAATAAGATCGTCTTTTGGCTCGACAGGTGTTTGCGACGGGGTTACAGTTGGCGGAGAACGTTGTGGTACTGGTGGAAGCATTCGCTGTTGTTGCAGCGGCGGGAGTGATGCTTGGTACATTGCTGCAGCAAAATACGGTTGTGGCGGTGCTTGGGCTGCAGCATAATATTGTTGTGGGGCCGGTGTTGGTATGTATGGCCCCCATGGGTATGGGGGTGTTTCAATTGCATTCACCCTCTGAGGAAGGCGATGGGCCTGGACCGTGTGTCCAGCCTGTCTACAGTACATACAGAGATTATTTTTAATTCGTCGTTCTCATTCTTGTGGTGTGATATGTCTCCTTCCTCCAGAGATATCCATAGCATTTGGGTCTGAGGGTGGAGTGGAGGTGGCTGATGGCTGGGTGGTGTTGAATGGGTTGGAGCGCGAAGTTCGCCAGTTCGGTGCTTGGCTCGGGACTGGTCTGGGACTCGCAAAAGGGGTTGGCCTTGTTGCGGTAGTGTTTCTTTTCTCTAGCTGGCATTCCCAGTGCCTGTTGTTGACACGGACTGCTAAGTCTGCAAGGGCGTCAAAGGTCGGAGGTTCATCCCTGAGCACCAACTCGTCTTTCACATGTTCTTTCAGTCCGTTTCTAAATGCTCGCATAGTTTGGAATGTATTCATTTTGTAGCCGGCGATGCGGCATAATCTCCGGAATTCTCTGAGGTATTCGGCGGCTGGTCCTGTTTGCTTAAGAAGTTCGAGTTTCCTAGCGGCGACGCGTTCGGCGTCGAGATCGTAGTATGAGATTGAGAAATGTTTGACAAATTCTTCAAAATTGAGAACATAAAGCGGGTGTGGTTTGTTTGGTTCTGCAAGGGTTTCCAAAGCTTCTTCAGTGACGACTTGCGCCCAGGGGCGCGCTTTTCCTTGAATAAGGGCGAGGGACCATAAGATAAAGGTTGTGTTGGTGGGGAAGGCCGTAGTGTTTAATGCCCAATAAAGGCGGAGAGATGATATAAACACTCGGGCTTCGTCGCCTCGAGTTCCTTCGAAGGGAGTCGGTTTGACAGCCTTGACTCCGATAAGTCCTTGGGCAGCCATTCCAGCGGCAACTCTCACATTCCCTGCATTGGTTTGGACTGCCGGAGTATTTCTCAAAAAGATTTGCAGCTGAGCTGCTTGAGTATCGATGAGGGCTTGCTGAGCAGCAAGTTGCCCTCGAAGTTTAGCAAAAGCCTCTTGAAATTGCTGCATGGTAGGCAGTGTGAAGGGGTTGGTTGGGGAGCTCATAGTAAGTATTTGTAAGTAATTTCGGTTTTATGTATAGGTATTTCGTATGTAATGATTCGCGAACACAATGTGTAGGTAAAAGGGCCTTACGGAGTGAGTACGTTAAGTCCTCCAGGTAATTTTCTCTGGGCAGGTAATATACAATAGTCAAATCCGCAGTTATAACAGGTGCTCGTGGGTGGATTGACTACCGCCCTCACAATTGGTACACCGGAACTTCGTTCCACTTAAGGAATCGAAGCTAACCATTCAGATTATTTAAACACCTCGTGTTTTGAGCACAAGGGTCTACGATTAGTGAATAATGGAAGACAGACGTTGTCATACCGGTAAACCGTTTGTCATGCAAATAATGGTATACAAATGCATATACATCAATTACAATAATGAATATTTTCATTATTTGATATTGCATATGACCATTAGTCACTTTGATAAACATGACTATCTATGACTTATATTGACTATCAGCCAAATTAGGAAGTTGTCAACTACACATGACACATTTACTAATATGGGATAATGTCGACAATGGATGACTCATCACTCATTTGTCATTCAGATTTCTGCCTTACCAAGCAGATCGAGTACCCGCATGCCTCATGCATATGACGGTCACTAAATTTTGGAGATCAGTTACTAAGGAACTTTGTTCCTTGATATTCCAGAACCTTCTTCT